>JARVJO010000125.1:18257958-18284880 GCA_031762555.1 Cynodonichthys magdalenae | reverse complement strand
CGGGTCGGGTTCGGACACGTTGCCGATGGGCTCGGGCCGGGTCGGGTCAGATTTTTTCGGCCCGAGGACACCTCTACTACAGGGGTGCAAACAGGGTACCAACAGGGGTACAAACAGGGGTACAAACAGGGTACCTACAGGGGTACAAACATGGACTGCCTCTGTAATAAACTGTTTTTCCATAGATTAAAAAGAAAACCTTACTTTCGTAGATTTTCTGATTTTGTTTTAAATTGTGTGTTTGGACAGTCATAAACTAATTTTAAAAATATGACTTGTTTAAAGTACGACAGGTGCAAATTTAAGTGTTAGTGAAAATTAAGGTAATTTGATCCTTTTTTAAAATCTAAATCATTAACATGACTTTTATTTCATATAACAGTCTTATGATTTATTTTGTGTATGCTGACTGTTTTTATAAAGAGTGTCTGTAAAATTTCTCTATAGCAGGTATTAAATTAAATATTCAGAAATTAAAAAATAAACAGATTGCATCAACTACAGATAAAATCAGAAAACAAATTTTTTATAGAAATTACCCGAGTATGAAAGATCTGCTGAATGTGTTTATATGAATGTTTAAAGAGATAAATGTTAAATGTTTTGGTTGCAGGAACATTATTCTGTTTGTTCTCTGGTACCTGTCGTCCACCTGCAGTGGAGCCTTGAGACATGCTGCCAGGACTGTTGGAGTATTTGTTCTTCTGCAGGTCCATCAAGGCGTCCCGCTGCCGCTCGATGTCCGCCTTGTGGATGCTGTTCAGGGCCTCCAGGCTTTTAGCCGCCACAGAGTTGTGCCGGCGGTCCAGCGAGGACGACATGAAGCCGCCGTTGCTGCTGTTCTGGAAGTGCCGGGCGCCTCGGCCGCCGCCGGCAGCCAGCGTGTGGAAATCCCGCGGGAACTCGGCATCACCGGCAGAGATCATGGGATCCTTTCTCTTCTCTCGACCTGCAGACGAAGGAAGACAGGAAGTGAAAACATGCAGATTCTAGATGAATCTAAAACCCAGACATGAGCTGTGTGATGTTGTAGTGATCTTTACATTTCTTATATATTATTTTATTTAACTAATTATAGAAACGCATTTGAGAAAAAGAAGTCCACCACCCTTCAGTTTGAGCTTTTCATATTGAGGCACAATCAAACTGATCAGGGTCTAAAAGTATTCAAATCAAACCTCAACTGAACAAAGACAACAGATTCCACTGAGTCATTATTTATCAAACAAAAACTGGGTCCAGACCCTGGTCCTGCAGCTTCTATAACCTCCTTTAGCAGTGGGATTCAGACGGTTTTCTGTTTCAGTCTTTCATGGTTGTGGAGGAGATTTGGTCCACTCTTCTTTCCATTGTTGCTTCATTTTTTTAAGTTTTCTGCTCTCTGAAGGTCCCACCACAGTGTTTCAGTCAGGTTCAGGTTCTGGACTCTGATTGGACCTTGGTTCTTTTTGTTTTGACCCAGTCTGTTGTAGATCAGCTGATGTGTTTGGGATTGTGGTTCTGTTGGACTCTGTTTGACTCTAGAACCCTTTGGTCTAGAGGGAAGTTCATGGTCCAATTATCAAACCATCAGCCCTCCACCACTGTGCTGACAGCTGGGAGGAGCTGATGCTGCAGTGCATTCTGGGTAACTTTGATCAGGTTCTGGTCCAGAAGTCATGTGGATCCTTCAGATGATATTAAGTCATAATGCCATGCTGCTTTTAGAGAAGAGGTCATGACCTTTGACCTTTAACCTGCTGACTGAGGCCTGTAGAGTCTGAGTTGGAGCTCATTGCACAGCCTGACCTTCAGGGTGAAAACTGTCACCTGTCATAAATGTGAATGATCTTTTTGTAGAATAATGGGCTCTAAACGACCTTTGACCCTTCCCAGATTGACAGGCAGCAACAGTTGCTTCTCTGAGACTAGTGCTGATGTTTTACCACCTGTATGTGTACCTAGAGGTGGTCCCACTGATGAAGAGTTAAAAGAACAGATCAGTCAACAGAATAAATAATTAGAAGTGACGTGGAGCTTAGAGCTCAGTGTTGATCGTTACCAATATCACAGAACAACTCGCAGCACAAACTAAATATTAACAGTTTAAACCTGAGGCGTCACACGAGCAGCAGGGTGTGTTAAATATGCTGACTAATGGTTCCAACAGAAACTGATTCTGTCCTTAAGGAAGTCTAAAAAAAGGAAAACATCTTCAAGGAGCCTTTTTCTGTCTTCTGTTGAGGCTAAACACACACGTTCTCACGGTTATATACACAGCAACACTCCTGAGAAACTACAAACCACAAGGCACACCCCCCCCTCCCCCTTGTGAAAAACATGGGGGAACATCTGTCTGTTTCAACAACTGCATCTGTCCCGGGAACCCCGAGGCAAGACAAAACTGCCGTGAAGGAAAACCTAATTTTATTTGAGAACAGAACCGTCTCCGATGTGTGACAGACTCAGTCAAGGAAAAGTGACATAAGTGGAAATGATGCGTCTGTCTCCGGGGTCTGGGTGTGTGTGGGGGGGCTTTAGTGCCCTCTTGTGACCAGTCAGACAAAAAGCAGCACGGCTCTGCAGAAGGTGATCCGTTACAGTAAGTGTGCTGTTAAATTTAGGTTTTAATTTATTGAAGAATAGAGAGTTTCATAACGGCAGGG
This sequence comes from Cynodonichthys magdalenae, assembly GCA_031762555.1. Lineage (NCBI taxonomy): Eukaryota > Metazoa > Chordata > Actinopteri > Cyprinodontiformes > Rivulidae > Cynodonichthys > Cynodonichthys magdalenae. Next base: position 18,282,235 of record JARVJO010000125.1, on the reverse strand, counting down.
AAAGATTTTGACAAGCAGGAAGTCATCGTCAACCAGAGTTTATCGTTTAGAACCTTTTTGTAAAACTGACATATTTGCAGTCTACAGATTCTGCCTGACAACAGCAGGATTTGTGAAGAATCCAAGTTGGTCACAGATGTAAGTTTTCTGATGGGAGCAGAGCAGCATGCCGGTGTGTATCCATGGCAGAGAAAGAGGTTATAAAACAGAGGGGGACTGGTAGAGATGCATGCAACATCCAGACGGAGGCCTTGTCACTGTGATTTATGTGAAGCCTTGAGCAAACTCTTTCAGTGTGAGTGAAAATGTGTGTGTGTGTGTGTGTGTGTCTGAGGCAAATGTTCTGTTCTGAAAACGTACTGAAGAAATTTGCTGCACAGTTTATCCTGAAACAACTGTTTTATAGTAATGAACTGTATAATTAACATTTTTCTTTCTGCTGAAAATGTTTAAATCTCCTGACAAACAAACAAGGAATCGAGGGACCGACCAACATATTGAGGGACTGACCAGCAAACCAAGTGACCAATTAAAAAAACCAAGGGACTGACCAAAGAACGTAGTGACCAATCAACAAACTGAGGGACTGAACAACAAACTGAGGGACTGAACAACAAACTGAGGGACTGACTACTGAACTGAGATACAGTCCAAAAGACCTAGGGACGTACCTACAAATAAAGAGACCAACCAATGAGACTAGGAATCAAACAACAAACAAACAGATGATGGGAGGGAAGACAGAGGGTAGGTAGGAGGAAGGAACGACGAATGGATGACCTTCAAATGAAAACTTTTATTTTATTTTTTTTCTTCTCTCCAAATATTTATTTATCTCAGTGCAACTGCACCTAAACATTTGCATTTTAAAATACCAAGAAACATCAAATGATACAAAAATACATAAATATAGACCCTTTAAAGAAAAAACTATATAAAAAAACAGACATTAGAAATTAAAGTACAAACTGTCACTTATACTAGATGCATTATAAATCTCAGATTTTTAGTGGACATGCTTGAACTTTTTATGGATATTGAGCTGTGTAGGAAATATTGAGTTATGTAGGAAATACACAGGTTACCTTTTTTTTTGACAGAAAATTCTGAGCTCAAAGTGGAAGTCAATGAGTGTTTGGGAGTGATAACTCTGATCTTTGAGGTAATTAGGGAGAAAACCAAACGTCTTCTAGCAATGAGAGACACACTGAGTAAAAGAAGACAAAAATACCTACATTTAGATGTATGAACTGTAGTTAGTTAGTATGTTAGGTTAGAGCAGCAGCAAATACACACCACAGTGTTCAGTTATCTGCCTAAAGCCTGATCTGGTTTTTAAACTCATCCCGATGCTTCACACATGAAATCAGAGCAACTTTTACTCCTGAATTCAGGCCGTTGCTTCTTCATGTGTGACGGCAGCTACAGCGTTATGCTCCATTTTTCCCTGGACTCCCAACATGTCATTACTGCTGCTCCTTGTGGTGGTTTAATGGGCCGCCACCAACTCCCAGCATGCCCCTGGCCCCGCCTGGGTTATTATGGCTCCACTGCTGCCAGCTGAGAAACTAGTCAGGCTGATGAATTGCCCTTTAATTGTCTTATTTTCTGCACAATGTTGAATCTTTACAGCTGAGGTACGTTCCCGTTGGGAGAATGTCATATTTCAGCCTCACAAAATAAACCTTGTTTTACAAATCAGAGTTTTCAACAATTCCGTTTTCAATCAGTGACTTTTGGTCTACCTGCCTTATTAAGAGTGCTGTCAGTAAGTGAGACACAAGTGGTGACTCTAATAGCTTTAAGATCTCTTTTGATCTTGGTTCTCTTTAGTTATCTATAGTTATAAAATGTCGACCATTTTGTCAGCCAACATTTATTTATTTATTGTCTAGTTTCAAATACAAGTTATTATGTTTATAAATAAAAGACCAAGTGGTGCCTGTGAGATGATTAAAGGTGAAAAAAGCCTGAGTGATTTTCTTTGTGTTGCTGATGATGGTGGTGTACCTTACCGGTCCTGGACCTGTTCCCAAGCAGCTCAAGGCCACATCAGAACATTTATTATCAGAAGCTCAAAGTGTGCTGTAGAAGGTGTACGTGTTGGTAGTATAATCTTGGCCGCAGCCGGCCGCGGTCTGACAGAAGCAATTTGTTAGTTTTATGGTTTCATTGGGTTGAGATCTAATCATTTATACTCGTCTGCGCTTCTCGGAGAAATTTACTTCAAATTATTTTCCTGTGGTTTGAAAGCTGTGATTTGTGGGAGCAGCAAACAGCATCCTGATGAAGACTCCGTACGAGGAGCTACCTGTGCGACGCTGCAGCGGATAAATAGTTGTGTTTATTTTACACTGAACGAGACAAACGATTGATGCTGCAGTGGGTCTGCTGGGCTTTAGAGCAAAAAAACTATTGATTCAAGCAGAAACGGATGAACAACCGTAGTTTCATTAGATGTGGTGTGAAAAAACTGATTAACAAAAAAAGCATCAATTGTATTTGTATTATTGAAATTTTTTGTATCTAATTTTAAAGTATTTCCTTTTTTTGGTTTGATGTCATCAGGAAATATACATCGACTTTTCATAATTTCAAACCTTTTCTCCACCTTAAACTACTTCTCAATACTCACGTTGCAGAGGAAACAGGGCCAAGAGAGAAACTCAGCCCTTCCTGGGTAACCCAGAGGTATTTTCAGACCTGAGATGATATTTAATTCTTCCAGACAGTTCTGGGTCCGCCTTGGGGTCTCTTCCCAGAAACATGTCTGGAACACCTCCAAAGAGAGGCGTCCAGATCAGGTAAACCTCCTCAACTGACTCTTTTCGATCGGAGGAGCAGTGGCTCTACTATGAGCTCCTCGTCGTATCTCGGAGGCTGAGCCCGGCCCCCCTACGAAGGACGATCATTTCAGACGATTGTATCCAGGAACTGGTTCTGTCATGATCCAAACTTCATGACCACAGGTGAGCGTTGAACCAATAAATCCAGAGCGTTTCCTTTTCGACTCAACTCTTTCTTCATCACAATCAACCAAAGCAACGCCCTCATTACTGAGGATGAGGTCCTGATTCATGGATCCATCCCAGTCCTACTAGTCAGGAACGAGACACCCAGATACCTGAACTCCTCTACCTGAGGTAAAGACTGCAAGACTTCTGATGATCGCTCTTAAAACCCTTGACTGATGGACTTTTAGTCTGCAGACCTCATTCATGGCTCTGATAAAATCACAGGTGCATAAAGTCATCCTTTAATTTGAATCTTCTTAATTTAATATCTATCTTTAGTTAAATCCCTGATTTACTCATTGATCAGTTTTTTTATTATTATAATTTTCACATTTGAAGGGTGCCGTCGTCTGGATCTGATCCGAGTTCTGATGCAGAGTTCTGCCTCTTCGTCATGAATTCTTTATTCATTAGATGCAATTAATTGCAGGGGATCCAGCACTCCGGGGCACGTCACAATAAAAAAAAAAGTCAAATAAAAGCCAGATCCAAATGCAAATGTATGTGGGCTATATTTAGAGCAACGTGTGCTTTTGCTGAATGCTAAAATTCTTCAAACTATTGGCAGCATGAACAGTTTGACTCAGGATCAGAGAGGAACAGCAGGAAGCCAATAAAAAATGAGGTCATCCCCTCATCAGGCTCACCTACAGTGGAGATAATCTCAGAACAGTAGTTAAAACATCCATTATAAAAAAACTGCTTTGTGTCATCGAAATGGTGTTTAAACCGTAGGACAAAAACTAATTTAGTGGTTTAGACATTGTGACTTTTAAACACCTTGAAGTCAGCAATTGGATCGTCAATCTACAGCCATTTCAAGATGGCTACCCGGCTAAAAAGTGCATCTGGTGTGGCAGCAGTTAAGAGTTGTCTTATTTTCAAAGTTTAACCAGGATATAAAATTATTGAATGATTTAAGGTGAGAGATAGGGCATTCTTTAACAACCAGGCAGAATTATTTTTAAACAAGTAAAATTTGAGGTAAATAAAATCTAAACTTCTTGTTTTAATCAGGCAGAAAATAACGTTTTTGTTTTTTAGTTATAAAGATGAGTTTTTTTTTTAAGCTCAATTATTTTAAGACAGAAACTTTAACAGGTTATAAGTGACACTATTATTTTATTCATTTTAAAGTTTGCATCATTTTCAAACATTTTGTCATGTTTAATTCTTTAGCCAATTAAGATTTATTCATAAATCTAAAAACTATGATAAGAAGTTCAGAAACCACTGAAGAACTCAGCTAAATCACATTCACCAACATTTATTAAGTGATTGGTTTTATTTTAACAATCTGAAGATTTTTGGTATTTAATAATTTAAAGAAGTTTAACCAGCACCTGAAACATTAATGTTCTCACACAGACTGATTAAACAGACAACAACCCTATGTGTCAAATCACTTCAACTGTACTACAACAGAGCCCCCCGGGGAGAACTCGGCCCACTTTTGTTTACATTTAGAGCATCCCGGCAGTCGTGTGCAGCGATAATCCCTAATGGCTTAATTTAATTAAAGACCTGAACATGGTTAAGTGGCTGGGAAATGGGGCAGATGCCTCAAATTAAAAAATGGTCCATCCATTTAGAGCTTAAATGTAATAAATAATAATATAACCTCGTTTCTATGCGGCTGTCATTCAATATATTTACATTACAGCTGAAATCAGATCTCCTTCCAACGCTTGAGGATCTGCAGGAATGAATTACTGTTAATCTGTGTTTTTATCTTTAACATGTCTATTCCAGAATAAAAGAAACGTCATTATTTTAACAAAAAGCAGAGTTCATCTCGCCTCAATTTTCATAAAAGTTACACAGAACCAGAAATGACACAAGAAAACTAAACACGTTTAAATGTTTCAGCTTGTAGATGGAAATAAAATCACCTGTCGACCCTGTTTGAAGTGGTTAACTCGACTCGACATGAAGTACCTTTTTCTGTCAACTCAAGTGCTGCGCTCTGTCTAAGCCAGGTTAAAAACATCGAGGTTCAGGTCCAAAACAAACACTACTTTTACAGAATCTATCGCTTTATAATTCTCTTTCCAACCACGAGCGTCTCCCTTCAGCTGGACTTCACTGAATAAAACAATCCTGCAAAACACAAATAACCAGATTCTCCTGAGGATCTGACTCAACACGTTTCTCTTGCATCTTTTTTTCCACAAGCAGGAGGTCGTCGAGCTTTTATCAGCTGCCAGAAAATCACCAGAATATCTGCCTTTTCCAACAGAACCTTGTGAAGCCCGTCGGTGCTTTTTTATGGCTCAACTCCAAACATGCAGCTACTGCGAGGATTTACAGTTTCAACCTGCTCCTTCTTCAGTTTCATCATTTGAAAATACATAAAATTCCATAAAGGAATGAATATCCTCGCCACTTTTCATACCAGCTTTAGCCTAAAGTCATCAAATGAAGAGAGTTAAAGCCACACAGAGACAGTTTCATTTAGATTCTACATCAGGTTATAGAAAAATCTACAAGGTTTCGGCTTTTTGAACCATGTTTATATTTGGAACAAGAATGTGAAACCAATGGCCTGCAGGCCACATCAGACCAGCAGGTCATTTCTGTCCAGACCGCCACTGGAGCCCCGCCCAAAATATATAAATAAATTAATAAATACATTTTAAAAATTAAAAAAAAAAAACCTCAAAGCAGCTCTTGGGGCTACGCTCACACTGCAGGTCTTAATGCTCAATTTAAATTTTTTATCCAATTTTATTTGCAAGGAAGTTCACGGTATATTTTAAAATGCGACCTCCATCAGACCCGTGCAGAAAATGACATGACGTCGTATTCAGCTCACTGTTTACACAAGTAAACATGAATGCTACATGTTAGCACGTCTACTCTAGAATTGTTGTGCAATCAGAGCCGATTAAATATGACATCCTTATTTAGCTCACTGTTTATATTTTATAATATTTTTTTACTATAAAATGCTCCAGTGCAGCATTTTATTTTTCGCAGTAAGAGAACTATGTGCTGGAAGTAAAGAATCATTCCAGTAACTTTGGTATAAGGTCTGAGACCAACGTTACCATCATATGTTTTTGTGGATTCTCAGTCATCCAGGACATGGAAATTTAAAGAAAAAGCAACTGGACTTCTGTTATTTAACTGAAGACATGTGGAGGTACAAGATTTAACCTTGAAGTTAGTATTATTGGATCGAACTGCTCACCTCATTCATTTTTGAAAATTACAAAAATGTATAAAAGTGACTCAATGGCACTGAATGGTTGTAATGATAAATTTTGCCTCTAAACAGCACCGTCAACACAGATGCCACCTCGCGCACATCTACTCTAGTGAGGAAGAGATGTTCAGCCTTGGGTAGAAAAGAGGAAAGAAAACTGGACGGATAAAATCATGTTTCAAGTGAAATGGGAGGTAGATCATCTGTACACAGAATTTCAAGATAAACCTGTGTTTAGTCAGCTTAGAGACACTATCTGCCATGAAGCATTTTAATATAAGTCGTCTACAACATGATGCACAAAGCTAAATATGGGATGTTTACTGGAGTCACAAGAGCATAAAAAACAGAGACTTTTTACCAGAACCAGCAGGAATCTGCACTCAAGGCGTCTTATATCAGCTCGCTAAGGTAGATGTTTATTTTTTGTTTGCATCAAACATTTTATATTTATGTTTATTAAACAAGAGTACAACTGTTACACATGCATTTGAGCATGAAACATGTTAGGTTACTGCACTGTTTGTTGAATTAAGAAACATACACAAACATTTTTAAAATGGCAGATTTATTATGTTTGGGTAAATGTGCCAATTTATGTGGCCCTCTGGTTGTTTCAACAAAAAAAATCAATTTTTTAAATTGAACTAAACTGTCAGATAACTGTAGGGTGATAAATGTAATAAAATAAATGATCCGATCTGTAAACTAATTTCTATCAAAAGACTACATGAGCTGAACTACTAAAAACAGACAGCATCCTGTATGGTAAATTAAACAATAGTGTATTTAAGTTTTTTTGTTCTGAAGGCTAAATCAACGTCAGCCTCGCGCCTCTTTTAGAATCTGAACCAACTGGGTCAGAGAAACCCCCTCTGCTGATTTCCTCACATTATTCAGATCTTAAGCTGAAATCGCTCCATCTTCAAAGAGAATTTGAATTTTAGACTGTTTGGTGAGGACAGCAGAGGTTCAATCATCTTTACGACCCTGTCTGATCCTGGATCCACACTGAGAGTTCTGTGAATTTAACACCCTACAGCTACTTTTTTTTTTTTTTTTTTTTAAAGCCTTCACATTTACATCAGGTCATCCTGGTTTGAAGTACCGAGCTCTGGGACATGCTGTGCATCAATTTGCCAACACTTCGGATGTGGTTCTTCCCCGATGACATTAATCCAACATGAGAGGATGTCAGATTAAAATAAAAAATTTAAAAAAGGTTGGAGACTGCAGGTATGCAGCTGAGGCAGCCCCTGAAGAAAAAATGCCTCAAACATATTCCTATTTAACTTCTTCCTTCAAAACAGAACCTGGTCCGACCCCAAACACAGAATTTTCTTCTGAGAAGTCATCTTGGTGATTAGGAAATGATATTTTCGGCTTGTCTGAGCCGGGACACGAAGTGAAGGTGAATAATTAATGTTCCTGAGTGAACGGTGGGACAGGATGAGTCGGGGAGCCAGATCTATTAGTGGACACTGATTGGCATCTCACACTAAGCTCTGAGACCGAGCCAGCCCAAAGGTTCTGCTTTGAACTATCCAGAAGAAACTGCAGAACCAACAAGATCTGTATTTGTGTAAAAAGTATAGAAACAGAAGATAAACTTGACTAAATCTTGTCCTAATGATGCAATTTCTGCACATGCACATCATCATCATCACTCTTTAAGTACAATTTATATTTTTAAAAATTAATCTCTATAGTATTTACAGTGAGTCTTGTCTCGTGTTTGTGAGTTTCATTTTAACCAGATAAATTGAAGTTTTTCAGGTTTGTCAAAGTGTTTTAAAATCAAAGCCTTAATGAGGTAAATAGTCCCTGTTGGTTGGATTATAATCACATCAGCAGATTATTTGTCTTACACCAGTGGACATAAATTAACTGGTGTGCAGTAACTAAAGAGGTCTACGCAATTAACAAAGACAGATGTGCTCTGAGGGGAAATCCACTCGCCACAGGACTGTTGGAGACAAGCGAGACTTTGTGTTTTCAATGTTTCTTATACGTCTTCCAGAAGGACTGCTGCATGATGGGATTTTGAGTTTTATTAAGGCTTCAGAATGGTCGATCGGCAGCCGACAGGACAACGTGCTGTCACGTGGATGTTCAGCGTTCATTTTCGAACACACCTTTCATAGTCCCTGAGAAACACCAAGCTGAGCTCCTGGGAAACCCCTCCTACTGCAACATACATCACTGCATGGGGGGTTTCTTCCAGCTGGAGTCTACAATTCGGGAAAAAAATCAGAGACCCATCACCCGACATTATGTGTGTCCCGGTTAAAGCTCCACAGTTTTATCAGTCAGATTTCTTCAGTTTTATCTCCATGACTAGCTTTATCATTGTCTGCTTCCAGGCAGCCTACAACAGTTGGCTTCTGGAAGTGAGTAGGTTTTTTGGGGGGTTTTTTTAAAGCTAGAGGTTGAAGCAAAATGCAGAGTCCGAGCACTTTCAGCATGAACAAACACTCCCTCAAACTTCTGAACACAAGTTCTTATGTGGAGGGAGGTAAAAAGTTCGGCCCACGGGTTGCAACAAGGTGCCAAAATGTCAACAATACAACCAGAATGATGCAATTTTCATTATGAAACTGCGACAATGATCTGATTTTGGCAGTTCGGATGCAGCATACTGTGCGCTTTAGAGCAATAACATCTGGAACACAGACAGAACTACAACAAACAATGGACACAAACTGAAAAATCGAGACATTTTAAAGACATTTTAAAGACATTTAGGACCTATTTTGAAATATCAGATCTCTAGATCTTTTTATGGGATAAAATTAAAATCTAAACATTTTTTAGAGTTTTTAAGGCCCTGCAGAAACATCGTTTTAAATTTCAAGACCTAGTTTCATTCCCTGCAACAAAAATTTCATTCAGTGTCTTACTGTAAACCTAAAAATACTCTTTCTGCTGAGATCCAGACGCTTTGCCCAGCTCGACAAAAACTTATCCGTCTCACAAATAAAAAACTTGAGTCAGTTTAAACCAAGAACCAGCTCGTGTAATGTCACCCTGTTAGGTGTCTAATCCTGTGGACTCGAGGAGAATCTTGTCACTGCTTCCTGTATTAGAAGGAAGAAGTTGAACTCTTCCCACGTCTGAGAGGCAGAGAATGATTCAGTTCGGTGCTTCTACATCTCCCTCCAGCATCGCTAATAGAAGCAGACTGAGAGAGACTGCAGTCTTCTTACGTCTCTGCTCGTTATCCCTGATCTCTTCCGTACCGTTCTTGTCTTCCCCGTCTCCTCTGGGCCTCAGGCGGGCCGGCCTGACGGCTCTGTGGGTTTGGAGCCAGAACTGATACTGGAGTCCGTGCGGGTCGGCCTCCTCCCCGAGGATGAAGGAGAACAAGCGATCCCAACACGTTTAACAGGCTGCTGGCGGGGGTTTCATTCTTCCTCATTTCCTGGAATACCCACCACCATCATCATCACCCTTCTTACTACTGTAGAAACAAATGAACCCAGAAATTAAAACCACCTGCCTCTAGATGCACAACCTCCGGGGGATCTGGTAGTGAGAACATTTCATTAAGTGTTTGGCATCCTTTATTTACTATAGAACAACTACGGTATTCAATAAAACGTATAATCATATGTATAAATATAGTTTTGAAAACCGTTCAAACTGTATGTTGCATATTTAATTATATCAAGCACAAAAACATTTAATGTCTTCTTACTATAGCTGCACTTTGTATTGTTTGAGCATCGTCATTTCAATGAACATCAAAATAATCACACTGCAGGTCTAAAGGACTAAACCACTAAACTATAAGTTATTGCACTAAACGGTCGCGTGTTACGGCTTTTATTTTGACAGGTTGCTTCTGCCGGCAGAAACGGGCGGCTTCCTGACAAAAACTTATTTTGTTGGGAAACTTCTGGGACAATAATGGCAACGTTTCATTGAGAAGTGTTGGTAAATTCTCGAGCTGTGGAGAAAGATGGGGATCTTGACGAAAATGAGAAAGATGAGCAAATTTGAAGAAAACTGGTGGAAAAATACAGTTAGCATGAATGCTAATATTAAAGGAAACAAACTGAGACACAGAGGCAACATGTTAGGTGGTAAAACACAATTCACGTTTGCACATAATTGAAGAAACATACTCAGCTCTCAGCACAGTAAAATATAAGAATAACTAAAATACAGACAAAAACGTGTTTGTAACGCACAAAAAAGAGGCAAGTTCATCAACAGGATGGCAGCAGAACTTCAAGTGTTATTCAAGTCATCTCATGAAAATTCCTGTCATTTTTCCTGTCATAAGTAGTTTTTTTCAATATTTTGCAGCCCAACTTCTAAGCATTCAGAGGTACAGAGCAGGACTAAAAAGCCCCTAAACTTTAATAACGAGTATCACCACAGAAAATAAGTTCTCCAGAAACCACCATTAGGACAAACGATGAAAAAGTAGGACAGTGCTACAAGTTTAGTATCCCCCTGATGTCACCACAGCTCAATGACCTTAAAGTCTCAAACTCAGTCAGGTTTACAGATATTGAGCTAAAGTGTGGCATGGTAGTAGCTGAGAGTCATCCCCAACCCATATTCAGAGCATGAATACATTGAAGGTTTTGCGGTATTGCGTGAAATTGAGTAAAAGAAGTTCTTTGACCCAAGCTATCGCTGCAGAAAGAGTTCCCATTAGAAACTGTACGGAAGGGAATACATTTAATTTCCACCCGGCATGTTGGCCTGTAAATAATAAACTGCTTGTTGCTGTTATAAACAGATGTGACAGCACTCTGCCATATTTAGTTGACCCAAAAAAACAGGCCTGCCCTTTTATTTTCAACTGTCACATATCATCTGCTGCTTGGCATCAGTTGGACTCAGAAATTAGTGCCTCGGTTGAACCAACCTTTGACTTGTAAAGATTAACGCAGGTTAGAGCAGAGGAGGTCCGATCCTGGTCCTGAGGGGCCACTATCCTACGTGTTTTACCCCGTGTCTGAATTATGTGTTCAAGTTCTGCAGAATCTTGACGTCAGGACTAAGTTAACAAACCTAACTGCGTATCAGTTAATTTATTTCTGCAGAGTCTGACAGGCAGATTTATTCATTTATTTATTAAAGATAAAGGAATGTTTAAGATCAAACTGGGAAAAAAAGGGCAACTGTTTGGATAATTATTTAGACGTTACAAAGTCAAAAGCGTTAAAGGTTCCATCAGAACGTTGGGATTAGTTTGGTTCTGCAGTTCCATCAGAGACCCACGGATCAAAGGAATCTGAGGGAGAGAGTCAGCAGTGACTCAGATTAAAATCTCATTCGCTTTGCTCTTCCTCTCCGGGCGATGACAACTTCTTCCCAAAGTATTCCAGAACAGAGAAAAGGCCCAGCGGTCTGGAGATGCACGATCGAAAACGCCACACCGGCATCAAAGCTGCACGTCTGAGTCACGAGATCCTCCAGAATAAATTAAAATGGCAGATATACACTTCTGAAGAGTTGCTCACGTGAACTTCGAATAAAAGAACTCAGGTGAAGGCTTGGACTGCTCTAAAAGCACATGCAACCAGCAGAAACAGAACCGTGCCACCCTCTCCACAGCGAGCTGATTCAAATTAATTTCACAAGAGTGAATAATCAGTTCTCTGTCTCATTTACATTTCAAGTAACCGCACCAGGTCCCCTGAGCTCTGAGGATGTCTGATTAATAATAACGCTCTCACGAGGGAGCGGGCAAAGAGTTGCTAGATGTAGCTTTTAAAGAACGGGTTCTGATCAAAGTGGGAGCGCCCCCGTCCCCACACGAAGGTCAGCTGAATACTTTCCTTCCCCACATCATGATCCCCTTCTCTAATTCTTCTTTTCTGGCTCCTCTCTCACCCGCTGCTATCTTTCCATGGTTCTCTTGGGGCGATGCAAAGAAGCCGGATAATCTTGGTGCATACAGGCTGCGAGAGAACTCTGCAGAGGCCGAGGGGGGCTGGGTCTAAACCCCTAAAATTCAGCCGAGTTTTAGCAGAAATGAATGAATGATGGATGGACGGATGAAGCCTACCTGGCTCGCGGTCCTGCGCAGGTTAGTGTCCCCTTCTGGCCGAGGCTCTACATGGCAGCGGTGTGTCTGTGTCTACACAGTGGTGTGTGATGGAGGAAAGAGTGAAGTGGGGAGCTAAGACAGTGGCTGTGCATCTCCCTCCCTCTCTCTCAGTGAGTATAATCCTTTCTACGGTCTACGGGGAAGAGCTGAAAATGAAGCAGCTCTATCTCTCCCTCCACTTCCCTCTCGTTCTCTATCTCTGCTCTGCACATGAGCCCCAAGTAGAATTACCCTCCCCAAACCTCCACCTTGCAGTAGACAGAAGCCAGAACTGCAGAGAACAGTCTTCCCTTTAATGGCTGCAACAGCCGTGACAGTTTTTCCTCTTTCCTTTACTTTGGGGTCTTAATGACACCACTGTGTGTTTGTGTCGCAGCGGGTCCTCTGAGGAATCACACCATCACTCCAGCTGTGCCATTTCACAAGTTCCCTCCTCATACGAGCTCTAAGGATGTGATAATACCTTTGTGTCACTTTAGAGCTGACACCATGTTTTGAGACGGGCTTGTTTGTGCAGTGGCTTCATCTACATTTTGAAGTTTTTTTTTCCTCCTCTCACTCGTTCTGGCACAGCTTTCTGATGCTCTATGCAAATGTTGTGAGTGACTCAGACAATCCTTCATCCCATCTGGAAACGTCTGGCAGGATATCTGAGCAGGCTCGATGCCTCGTGTGTGAAACGGCAGAGAAAACTGCCTACAGTTGCCAGCGTTATGTAATCTCTCATTTCTGACATTTTATACGATGTCACAACATTCAACAGTATTCACCTTTATCTGATCGCTTCACTTTTTAAATCAGGACACTGTAGTTCATCTCGCATCAATATCAGTCGGGGGGGGGGGGCTCCTCATGAAGGTCACGTCATGTAATAAATAAATATCTGTATTTGTTCTAGTGCTGCACAGACTATTCAAAATAATCGACAATGTTGATTATAAAAATTTGTCAACACAGAGTTTTATTATCAAATGTTTGTACTAATTAACCATGTGAAACACACAAACTGCTGGGAGACGAACTGCTTCTATTGTCTGTGATTGCTTTGTTTACTAATGAAGTGGTCTGTAAACCACAGAAGAAGTCGCATCAGGCACATCAAAGAGAATAATGATGAATTGGGAAAACGGTCAGGTCGAAGAGGCAAAAAGAAATAAAAAACAAAGACTTCAAGTTTCAAAAGTTGGCTACATTTTCCCAAAGATAAACCAAAGAAAGTAAAATACAGACTCAATCATTTCATGGCAGCAGAGCAGTAGTAAAAAAAAAAAAACAATGCAACTTCTCATCAAAATTAAATGACCTCTGAACTCAAGAAGGTCTGAAATTCTAAATGATTTCATTTGTTCCTATAAATGGCACAATTTCTTATTTCAACATTTGATATGTTTACTATGTTCAATTGTAAATAAAATGTTTTTTCAGCGTTGTGGTTGTAAGCCTAAAAAAATTCCAAACAGCAAGTTGCTCTTGAAACCATCAGCAAACAGAACAACTATTTGTGAATATCTCCACTGCAACAGATCCATCCATATGTCTCTCTATACTGCCCTTAAGGACCAATTTCCTCTTCGTCTGAGCCCACTCAAACACTCCCAATTCTCATTTTAGCTCAAGTGTTTTCCCCACCCACCCATCACCGAGTGTGTGTCTGCGATGCTGCGATACGCTCCCCTCCCTGCCGCGGCTGCAGGGTGGAAACTCCAGCCCGCAGCATTAGGAGTGTGTCAAATTGGCAGAATGTATTAGCATCACACTGATCACAGTCACATTTCCCCTCCCTGGTCAATTATCAAGATAGATGGCTCAAATATACAAATAGCCTGAAACGGCGCCGGGAACCGTTTTCTGGACGGAGGAAAAAGAGAATAAGAACCAGAGATGTTGTGATAGGAAGGGAATGTTACTTTCAGCACAGCTAAAATCAGATTGTGGAGTCAGAGATAGAAGAAAGAATGAGCTGAGATTGTTGCAGATTGTCTTTGAATTCAAGCTGGGGACCCGAGTGGCAGAAATACTGTGGAATATAAAGCCAGACTTGTCATCCTGATGAAATCATTCTTTAAGGCTGCAAAGGAAAGCTGCAGAGAGGAAAAACGATCCAGCAGCATGTGAACGGAGCATGTGAGGGGCTTTAACCGTGTTTGCACATGTGCGAGATGTGAAACGAGCAAAGTCAGACAGAAAACTGATTTTTACAGCAGAGGATTATAGACATCTTTCCCCTCACATGTTCTGTGTTTGCAGACACGTCTTCTCACTTTTCTCTCAGAATCACAACATTAAACTTTCAACCATCTTCTCTGCAGAACAGTCAAACCTAATAAATATATTCTTATTTTTAACTTGTTAATGTTCAACCAAACCCAGATGACTGCAGCTGTTTGTTTATAGTCAATCCAAGTATTGTATTAATGGAGCTGAATTGCCGTTTAAAAGATGGCAGCTGGTCTGTTCCAGCTGAACCACATCTGTCAAAACTAGAAGAAAAATAAACACATTTTCAAATGTGCGTTTGTTTTTTTTAATCAAATCTATTCATTTCATTTAAAAAAAAAAAAACACATTCACATGTTTGACCAAATTATCAACAACCTGATTAAAGCCTGAACTAAATGAGCTCAAATGCACATCGCCTGCTGCCTTTAATGCTACCATGAGAAATGGAGTTTTAGCTGTTTTGACAACAAAACTTGAAATAAGTTTGCTGACGTTCTTCTGCGATATTCTGTGATGTGTTGGTGCTCAGAGTACATGTTGGAGATCACTCTCAACTAAGACCACACCAAGTTTTAGCTCCATAGCTGAAAATTTGACATTTTTTTTATGTTTCCATCCATCCATTTTCTTTACCCGCTTCTTCCTGTCCAGGTCTCCAACAAGCGGACACCCAGGACAGGTCTACATTCTATTACAGGGACACATATGGCACGTTTGCACTGTGAGGCCTGGGCCAGCCTACCCCGGACCTGGCTGTGTTTGCTTTGAGCAGAGGGCTGCCTTCATGTGGGCGGGATCATCATATTAAAAATGTGCAAATCTTATTCAATTTTATTTGAGACACAACAACAAATGACATAAAGCTGCAAAGAATAGTACTGAAGACTGTACCGGACCATCCAGCAGCATGATGCTAATGATGAAAGGGAAGGATGATGGAGGACAGTAAGCTAACTGAAGCTAATGTTAGCTTGCTACAGTTGTTTAGTTAAAGTAGACATATGATGCTTTTAAATCCTTCAGTTGGGGTCTATATAAGTGGAACTACAATGCTTTGGTTTAAATTTCTCCTTGTGGTAAGTTTACCAGCCCCTATTTCACCCATTTTCTTAGGTGTGTTTCAGATCAACTCGTTTTGAGGCTGTCTCCTTAAATCCAATAAGGTGCTTCACACCCCGCACCCCTCCAGCTTCCAGACCGGTCTATTCTAGTTTGATAGAGGGGTTTACGAATATAGCTGCACAGAAACTTTATTTACAAATGAATTAAAAGATGTGAACAAGGGAAGGCTTGTCCATCCAGCCGGACATGTTGGAGCCAGAGTCTGACCCAGAACCAGAGGAGAATGAAGACCACCAAATTGTAGTTGGCAAGTCCAGACCTTATTTTGTAATTCCGTTGCAAATATTTGACGTAATACTTCAGAAAACATCATAGAAAACAGAAAACTGAATGGGTTGAAACCCATCAACGAGCAACAGTAGCGATGTCAAATTGGACCAAGCAGCCCGACTTTAACAGAAACACAAATCTAAGGATTACAGAAATCGGGTTGGAATTGAGCCATAAGGGTTAATGAAAATAGGCAGAACCAGGGTTTGAACCCAAACTGGTCCTTACAGTGCAAAAGGCTAATAGAGACAAATGAGACAATCAACCAGTCACCCTCTCACTCACATCCAGGTCTGAAGCAGATTCTTCTGCTTTTGTTGCTCTGATGGTTAAAATTAAACCCATCTGATGAGTTTCTCTACCAGAATCACCGACTAAAAATTTTTTTCAGAAGGTCAAAATGATGCAACATGCAGAAAATAAAATCTGAACATGAATATCTGTCATTCAGTCTTTACATCTAATCTTAGTGTGGATTTCCCAGAGGGCTGAGTGGGTCTGAATACGTGACAGCACACCTTGAAGTAACCTCTCACTTCCACAAAATAAAATAAAAGCACGTTCCCACAAGAACAAGTTGGAGCTACAAGCAGGTCTGTGTAAGCTGCGCTCTGTGGTGAAAACAAGAGTTTTATGATCCAGAAGCTTCTTTCACAGATCCTCAAAACAACAGGGGAAATGATGCGAGCGTCGAGAAAAGACAGAAACAAAAATACTGTTCTTCCCTGACATCTGAGTGAGATGTGAAACAGGAACGCTGCAGCCAGAGAAGCCGATTGGCTGATTTAGTCGACGTGCCGAGAATCTTAACAACAAAAATTACAACTGGGAACTAAAGGCCTGCTTCAAAAGAGCCTTTAAAGTCTCAAATCACAGAAAAAGGTTTTAGCACATCGTCAACGGGCATCATTACCTTCTACCTGAAGAAAACACCAAATATCATCTTAATATTTAATATACGTTTATGCATTTATAATAGTCTGTAAAAGAAAAACTGAAAAGGTAAAAAGACTTCAACTTCTTTAGGAGAATCTGTGCTGCAGTGCTGGAGAGGAAGACTTCAACTGAGAGTCCAAATTCTGGTTCTGAACCATGTTTCTGAACCCTCACAGGATATAATATCCAAACCACCTTCTAGAGCTGCATGATACTGGAAAAACTGACAAGAAAAAAATACAGGATTTTTCAACAGATGAGTTGAATAACACCAAGTTCTGCTGCACTGATTGTTACAAGCATGTTTTTTTTGTATTAAGTTATCTTTTATTGTGCTGGGACCTGACTACATGTTTCCTTCATCATGTGCAAACATGAATTGCATTTTACCACCTAACGTGTTGCCTCTCTTAGTTTCAATGTTAGCATTCATGCCAACCGTATTTGACCTCCTTTCCTTTTGTTTCTTGCAAATTTCCTCATTTTGACAGTATCCTCGTTTTCCTCCACAGCTCGAGAACTCACTCCTGCTAAAAACGTTGCCATTACTGTCCCAGAGGTTTCACAACAAAAATTTAAGTTAAATTAACTAAACTCTTCCAAGCAACCTGTTGAAATAAAAGTCATAACACGCAATCGTTTAGTGCAATGACGTCGATTTATTTTGCCTCCTACATCGCAGGACCTGCAACGTGACTATTGTGAACACGTACATCTCTACCACCCTTCCTTCGCCAATCGAAGGTCTTACATCAAGACCATTTGGTCCAGCTTCTCCTGAACCTTGTTGTCAGACAACAATCAAGGAAACGTCAGCACCTCCTCATTGTACCATATTGGTTTAAGTGTTATTTTAATGGATGTCAGGTTTTAAAAAATGATGGATTTGAGTTTTGTGAAGGAGGTGCTGTCTAATTCATGTATCAATCAACGTTCTGCAGTCTGACGATGGCAAATCTTCAGCTTGACTAAACCTTTTGAAATCTTGGCCCAGTAGGTCCTAAGAACTGAGCTGGAAGACTGAAAAGACTCTGAACCTGTGCAGAGTTAACCAGAATAGGGATGAGTCAAGACCATTTTTTTATATAAAGAACTGTTAGATTAAATATGAAATATTTTTTTCAGTTCTAATAACACAGAAAATGCTTCTAGGAATCAACTTCAGTATCAGAATTATTCAGAATAACTGATTGGAAGGGCGTCACAGTAAGAGAAATGATGACATCAAGAGAACATCTGTAAGTCAACAGTCAGTTCACCTTCACCTGATGCTAACGGCATCAATCAGATGTCTAAAATCTGCACCATGAGGGCTTCATCTTCCTCCCTCCGCCCTTCATCTCTTCCCTCCCAGGAGTTAGAGTCTGAGCGGCCTGATGTGAAAAACTGCAGCAGCAGCTCCTCAAACATCCGACAGATCCTTCGCCCTGCCTCTCCTCCATTTTTTTTCTGCTCCCCAGTCACTCATAATTTGCCAAAGCTTTATTTGTCGCCAGCCCACCCGTTCCGAAGCCTCGCGGGGACGTTGGGAGGGTGCTGCCGAGTCAGGGAGGCGACATGACTCGCAAGATAAGTTTGAGACGTTCAAGGGTAGCTGCCGTTTCAAAACGCTCGCTTCAGATTTAATCCTTTGTGAGTAAGACAGAGTTTAGAATGTGACAGCTCTAACATCTGCGGTTCTGAAGTTTGAAATATCTCCCAACATCTCCGAGGCTCGAGTCTTCTTGTGTCAACACAGATTTGTGCAGGGTGAAAAGAACGAGGAGGTTATCATGTAAATCAATGCCGACTGAAGATAGAGTCAACCCTCCCTGCAGTGATATCAGCTGCTGCAGCTCCTGCATTATAATTAAATTTAAATCACAAAGATGAGTGTCATTTCGCGATACGAGCAGTTTTAATACAAACCAGACATCTGTTTAGGTACACGATACTCTACAGTGAAGGCATTTTTCAGAACCTTTTATTGAAACTAAAGCTTTCTTCAATTTTACTTTCAACTCATTTCCAGACGGCTAAAACAAAAGGTTTCATGTGTTAAAACAAAATTCATTAGGTAAATAAAAAGGGTATAAACCCAGCTTCATCATAAAAATTATGAAAATAAATAAATAATCCTGTCTTTAACTAGAAGCTAAAGTTGCTGCCTGTCAATCTGAGAAAGGTCAAAGGTCATCTCCAAACTCTTAAAGTCCATCACTCTACAGAGAGTAAAAGTATTCACAAGAAAAAAAAACATTTAGAACAGCTGCTGATCTTCCCAGGAGTGGCAGCAGATTCACCCCGAAGGTTAGACCGTGCAACGAGCTCCATCTCAGATTCTACAGGCCTCATGTAGCAGGTCAAAGGTCAAAGCCTCTCCTCTCTACAAACATGGCAACTTAGGTTTGGAAAACTTCATCTGAAAGAACCAGAAGACTACTGGGAAGGAACGTCCTTTGGACAGATGAGACAGCAGAAACTCCTGACTAAGTGTTGAGCATTTGGAGTAAATCTGGTTTAAGGTCACGACAGACCAGGGAAAGGTCTCGTTCCAGCTTCAACCCCCCGATTCCAGGTAATAACAGTCTTTAGCATAAACTAGGGTTGGGTGATATTGGCCAAAAAGTTCATCACGATTAATTGTGGCATTTAGCCAATACTGAATAAATAAATATGAGAATTAACCGCCTGGAGACCCTGTATACCAGCACATCCTAGTCACACGACTAAAATAAGAAGAAAATAAAAGGAAGTAAAAAGTTAAATGAAGTTTGGCAAGGACAGAGAGACAGCGAGAGCGGGAGTGAGCAATGCGATATGAGAGATTTATGATATTTATGTTTGGATTTTATAGTTTGGGTGTAGTTTAGAGTTTAGTTTAGTCAGTTTTAGTGTCTTTGAGTCAAAACAATGAGGTCATATTTAAAGATGGTGAACTACGGACAGATGGACAAATCAGCAACTTTGCAGACAGAAGAGAGAAGCTCAAAGGCAGAGATGGAGGTAAAAAGAACAGCCTGAGACAGAGGAACAGAGGCTGTGTCCAAAATCAGGGGCTGCATCCTTCGAAGGTCGAATCTGAAGGTCAACTACGTCACAGCAATGCACCGAAGGATGTTCAAATTTGAAGGTTCTTCAAATTGCGACACATAAGTGTGTCCCCCAATTTGAGGGACAGGTCCTGTGTATCTTTAGCAGCCTGCCCTATCCCAAGATGCATCATGGACCGACAGAGATTTTGCTTGTAATGGCAGCCAAAGCACGTATGGGTTTAAATAAAAATCTGGCACTACAAAAATTGAAAAGTTTTGTCATTTGCAGACATGTTTTTTTAATATTATTCTTGTCAGAAATCATCATAAACAAGCTTGTTTACCAAGTTCCTTTGTTCTTCATGCATCGCCTCTAAGCTAATTTTGTTAATTTACAATAATATTTTGCTAATTTTGATCTCCGTTGCTTCTGTTTAGCTACGTCACGGTTACTAGGCGACAGGACATACTCTGAGATAAAGACAAGAATAAAGCTGAAGGCTAGACCGTCTAGATTCATAGCCACTTTCCTCTGGTCTTCACAGTAAACAAAAGACTTGGCCCACATAGACTAGGTGGGTCGGGTCTTTCGAAGGATGCAGCCTCTGAATTTGGAAACTACCAGAGTGAGGACTTCGATGAGGAAGTAGGCAAGCAGACTAAAGAGGAAATCCTAAGTCCTGTTGGCCAGTCCACCCGGTGCCACTAACCGTATTAATCACCAAATATTAACCAGCAAAGGTTTTTCTGACAGTTGCACACGATACGATTTTGCCCAACCCTAGTGTAAACTACTTGACCACGTCAAGTTTGGCACGGCGGTGGAGGGGTGATGGTTGGAGTCACTGAGTGGACCACTCCTCTGTAGACCAAAAGGATTCTACAGTCTAAGTGAGTCCACCTGAAGTTTGGACCAAAACTGGGTCCAACAAAGTAATGATCCCAAACACAGCAATTAATCTACAACAGAATGGGTCAAAAAGAAAAGAGTCATGGTGCTGCAATGGTCTAGAGTCCAGAGCCTGACTGAAATGCTGATGAGCTGAGCAGGAATACTGATGCAGTGTCAATAAGAATGCATAAAGAACCAAATTTAAAAGAAAACTGGTTCAGAACAATCTTAGCCTGGATGCGTGATTTACATTTTAATGACCCAATAAAAGAAAAGGATCCTTCATCCACCAAGAACTAAAACCGCTTTCATTTTTTTTTCTTTTTTGGTTTGACGCTGCAGCAAAAAAAAAAAAAAAAAAGTGGTTGTATGAGATTTATTCATCTCTTCCTGTCGGACCAACAGTCTCCTCTGTAAACCCATCAATGACACTTTTTCACACTGGTCCAGATGCACTCCTCTGAGAGCCAGAACTACAGCCTCCCATCCTCTCAGGCGGTAAACAAGCTCGCCAGACACAACCCACACCACCACCACTCACACCCCCGCTCTCCGATAATCAGTCCACTCGATATCGGCTCCAAATGCCATTTCAGAAACACTTCTGCTGCATTTTAAATGCACTGCGGCACTTAAAAACTGATTACTCAGCATGCAGTTTGCCTTGTTCTTTTTTAAATCAAAGAGAACTTAAACGCTCCAAGACTCTGACCCAGTTATCCTCCTCGTGCACTGCAGTGTGCTACAGAAGACACCCGTGAAGCGCTGTGGTTCAAGTCAGACGAGACGTTTAAAGACAATAAACAAAGAGGAAGAGAAGGAGGTGAACAGAAGAAGTTGCCCAGCAGGTAAGAAAAAAAAATGCACTCAAGTTAGAAATACCTGCAACTACAGAATGGACGGAGAGAGAGGAGACATGCCTGGGAAGGAGGAATTGCCCATTCTCCGCCTTGATGCAACTGTTTACTGTCCTCTAACAGTCACTTCTTTCATCCATGCACTTTTCTTCCACTGCTCTGCCTTTTTTTTTGCTCCAGTTTCAGCCCTTCCCTCTGAGAGCATCCATATCTGTGATGAGAGCACGCCGGAGTGCAGAGGAGCTTTTAACCATGTCTTACCCCGGCCCCTGAACAAACTCATCTTTTATGGATGCACAGCCCTCCCCTCTCTGCTTCTCTTAAAGGGCCTGCACCTCCTTCCATCTCCTCCTCGCATGGATTGAACCTGAACCTTCTCCTCATGGCTTTGTTAGTGGAAACATGGTGGTGAGTTGGAGTAATTCAGCATCATTACATGGGTTTAGAGTCTCCGTGCAGCTGAGGTGAGACGGTAATGAATGGTTATAAATAGCAGCGTAGCAGATAGTATTATTGTATATTAAACAGTGTTGGGTGTGAGGAAACCAGCTGAGTGCGTCTGCTATAAAAGGACTGAAAGTAAATTCTGCCCCGGCGCCAACGGTAATTTAATCCAGTGTGGAAGGTCATGAATTAATGAGACTCAGTGGGTTTGAGAGAGAGACTGTTCAGGGTCAGAACCTGCGTGTCATCCTCGCTACAATATCTGAGAAATAAAACCTCCTGAGAGCCAAGAACTGGACATGTTTGTCTTCGATAAATGGACGGAAGCAGGAAAAGACAAATCTTGATGGATAGGAAGGACAACTGACTGACTTTGTCTTATGGACAGACAGGTAAGACAACCGACTGTGAGCTGTTTTACAGACGGACAGGTAAGACAACTGTGTGTGGACTGTCTTATGGACGGACAGGTGAGACAACTGAGTGTGGACTGTCTCATGAATGGACAGGTAAGACAGCTAACTGTGAGCTGTCTTATGGATGGACAGGTAAGACAACTGACTGTGGGTTGTCTTATGGACAGACAGATGGGACAATCTATGGGACAATCAGATCCACACATAATTACTTTGAAAAGAAAACAGCACGTCCTCTGGACAGGTTCTTCTTTAATGAAACGTTTCATCTCTCCGCCAAGAGACTTCTTCAGTCTGAGGAGTTTCAGGTGAACTCAGCCTTATAAGCACTGCTTCCACATAGAGGACAAACAGGTTGGTCACATGCAAAGTGGTCACTCTTTCAGGGATGAAGATGTTCTCATCCTTGATAGAGAGGAACATTGGTTTGAGAGAGGAGTAAATGAAGCGAGGGGTGGAGGCCTTCTGGTCCAGTTGTCCCTCTCCTACAATGCTGTTATTGCAAGTATGACTCAGCCCCCTGGCTGGTCAGGTGATGGGGCACATGACCCTCTATGAACAATAGAGACAATCAAGGCACTAACGAACTATCGTTTGGTTGATGGTCCTCTTTTGCATGTGACCAACCATTTCCACCATGTGGAGTGACCACCATCAGTAGGTAAGGTGGGTGAAGTGTCTTGCCCAAGGACAAAACGACTAAGACAGCTAGAGGGGATCGAACCCGTGACCTTCCGGCTCCAGGAAGACTCCCCTAAACATTTTGCAACAGCCGCCCACATTATGGGTAATATTAAAGTAATAATAGTTAAAAATTCTATAAAAATGGACAAATGAAAGTCAGACATTACTTTTCAACCATACTTCAACAGAATGTTTAAAAAAAATAAAGTTCATGAAACAGGCCTGGACAGACATGATGACTCCAGACTTAACTTAATATTTTGTTGCACAACCTTTGGAGGCCATCACTGCAATCAAACGATTCCTGTAACTGTCAATGAAACTTTTGCACCTCTCAGCAACTACGTTGGCCCACTCCTCATGAACAAACTGCTCCAGTTGTCTCAGGTTTGAAGGGTCCCTGTTTCAGCTCCTTCCAAAGATGCTCAATAGGATTTAGGTCAGGGCTCATTGAAGGCCACTTCAGAATAGTCCTATGTTTACCTCTTAGCCATTCTTGGGTGTTTTAAGCTGTGTTTTGGATCATTATCCTGTTGCACGACCCATGACCTGCAACTGAGATCAAGCTTTCTGACACTAAGCAGCACATTTCTCTCTAGAATCCCTTGATTGTCTTGAGATTCCATTGTACCCTGCACAGATTCAAGACACCCTGTGCCAGATGCAGCAAAGCAGCCCCAGATCATGTAGATCAACATGTAGTTTGGAAAATTCCGTCTTTCATGATTTGGTGTCCTCCTTAGTCGTCACCCATTAAGTACACTTTGGTT
Organism: Cynodonichthys magdalenae; assembly: GCA_031762555.1. Classification (NCBI taxonomy): domain Eukaryota; kingdom Metazoa; phylum Chordata; class Actinopteri; order Cyprinodontiformes; family Rivulidae; genus Cynodonichthys; species Cynodonichthys magdalenae. The sequence continues at coordinate 18,258,318 of JARVJO010000125.1, read as the reverse complement.
CAAACAATAGCCGTGTTTCCATCCAATTTTAATTCGAATTTTGAGCGAATTTTAAAAATTTCGTAAAAAGAAAAAAAAAAGAAGAAATGCGAATCAGACATGTTTCCATCAACTGGCTTGATGCAAATCAGCCAGGCTACGCAAAGAGTAATTACGTCAGACGCATGTCTATAGTAAACAGGAAGTAGGATTCAAACTCGCAGGGATACACATCCCAGGACAATGGAGAGAAGTTATCAGGACCGTGTTGCTGCTATCGGGAAAGTTGTACTTATTCTGTCAGATCAACAAGTTTTGGCGATGTTACTGCTGTCTGGAGACGTAGAAAAAGAAATGCAATTCTCTTCACGTTACGGGAAT
>JARVJO010000125.1:18221752-18239512 GCA_031762555.1 Cynodonichthys magdalenae | reverse complement strand
CTTGATAACAGCTAAAACTATCAATAGGCCAGATAACAGCTAAAGGTATCAAAAGGCTTGATAACAGCTAAAGGTATCAAAAGGCTTGATAACAGCTAAAGGTATTGAAAGGTCAGATAACAGCTAATGGTATTAAAAGGCCAGATAACAGCTAAAACTATCAATAGGCCAGATAACAGCTAAAGGTATCAAAAGGCTTGATGACAGCTAAAGGTATTGAAAGGTCAGATAACAGCTAATGGTATTAAAAGGCCAGATAACAGCTAAAACTATCAATAGGCCAGATAAACAGCTAAAGGTATCAAAAAGCTTGATAACAGCTAAAACTATCAATAGGCCAGATAAACAGCTAAAGGTATCAAGGGAGGTACATTGACGGTGAAACTTTCCATAAGATTTCAGACTTCAGAGCAGCTGCTCAGGATCCAGACTCACATATTTGTCGCTGGACTCTGGTGGAAGCGAGCCGATCTGAACCGAGGACTTGGAAGGGCTGCACAGTTCTGGAAACGGGTTGGGTATAGAAGGAACCGAGAAGAAGAACGAGTCACGTTTCATCCTGGAACAAAGAATAAAAGTAGAAGTTTGTTCTGCTTTCAGCTGATTGTCAGCTGATTCAACAGAAACCAGACTCTCCTTCAAACCTCCTGTTGACTCACTGACTTGAGTCAACATCCTCCTCCAGAGGACAGGTGTCCACTCAGACACTTCCTGTCAGTGGACCGTCCTACCTGTACGAGGGGATCAGGACGGGCTGGGAGCGGCGGACGGATGGCGGGTCGGGGGGAACTAGAGGAGCCAGAGTCAGAGAGGAGCTGCTCAGCGAGTCATCTCCTCTGCAGGACGAGTCCTTCACCTCTGAGTCCTCGAAGACCTTGGTCCAGGTTCCTGTCACCTCCATCATGTTAGCTGAGGAGAGGAAAGAGGTCAGCACCAACCAAAGACAACATCTGTCTGAGGGGAGGACTGGACTTTACCACAAACACCTTTTAAATTCTAAACTTAGAAACTCCTGGTCCAAATCTTTAAGTGAACAAACTGTTCTGAGAAACCAGCTCTGTTGTGAACCATCTTAGAGGATTAAAGTCAAAGCATCATCGTCACAGTTCAGTTAGAGTTTCTGACGTGGCACGGAGCCAAACCTCAAACCTGAACTTCCACACAGACCAGCTGCGTCGTCGGCTGCTTCTCACCCAAACATCCAGAAATATGCAAATCAGCCTGTGAGCGCCTGTTTTACTTTTAACCTTTAATCCTGGCCAAACAGTCGAACTCAGAGCTGTAATCAAAACCAGTTTGGATCCAGATGTAAAAATATTTCAATCCGCCAAACTTTGGAGACAGAGAATTACTCGGGTTGTTTCAAACAGCTGACGTTCTGAGTCTGCGGCTCCTCGAATGTTTCAGCCTTTCACAGAGGTTTGAGGTGAACTCAGAGGTCAAAGGTCATCGGAGTCTGATCAAATGAGACAAAACCGAAGCCGTTTGATGGAAAGTCTCATTGAGTTCACGGACCCAAACATGATTCCTAGAGTTTCTAATAGTAGAATGGGGGACCAGTCCTTCTGTGTTTCTCTGTCTCTGTCCACAAACCCAGCAGGTTGAGGCAGATGCTTCTGCTGGAGGTTTCTTCCTGTTAAAAATTAGTTTTTCCTTTCCACTGTCGCCAATGTGCTGCTCAGGATGAGAGACTGTGATGAATCGATTCAACACAACCTGGTGGCTTCTTTAGATTTTATTTATTTATTTATTTATTTTTTAACAGAGACCTGAGACAAGGTTAGTTGTGACTTGGTACTATAGAAATAAACAGTATTGATTTCTGTTCAGGGTACAATGAAATCTCAAGACTATCAAGGCATTCTGAAGCCAAATGTGCTGCTCAGATTCACAGAGTTTGGTCTCAGTTTCAAGTCATGGGTCCAACAGGGTAAGACCCAAAACACCAGAGAATGGATCAGAACCAAAGACTGAACCGTTCTAAAGTGGTCTTCTGAACCCGGATCTAAATCCTGTTGAACATCTGTGGAAGGAGATGAAACGTGTGCAGAAGAAACACTTTAGCCCTGAGACAGGTGGACCAAGACACCAGAGGACAAGTGGATCAGAAGAACTGTGGAGAGGTGGACATAGACACCTGAGGACAGTTGGACCAGAACACATGAGGACAGGGACACCTCAGGACAGGTGGGGACAGGTGGACCAGGACACATGACTGGGGGACCAGAAAACATGAGGACAGGTGGACAGGGATACCTCAGGACATGACAACCAGGACACATGAGGACAGGTAGACCAGGACATCTTAGGACAGGTGGGGACAGATGGACCACGACACCTCAGAACATGTGGGGACAGATGGACCACGACACCTCAGGACATGTGGGGACAGACGGACCAGGACACCTCAGGACATGTGGGGACAGGTGGACCAGGACACATGACTGGGGGACCAGAAAACACGAGGACAGGTGGACAGAGATACCTTAGGACATGAGGACCAAGACAAACAAGGACAGGTAGACCAGGACACCTCAGGACAGGTGGATCAGGACACATGAATGGTGGACCAGAACACACGAGGACAGGTGGACAGAGATACCTTAGGACATGAGGACCAAGACAAACAAGGACAGGTAGACCAGGACAACTCAGGACAGGTGGGGACGGGTGGATCAGGACACATGAATGGTGGACCAGAACACACGAGGACAGGGGCAGATGTTCCAGAATTTCAGATCTGAGTCGATCTGAAAAACATAAATTCTTTTTATTTATTTATTTTATGTTTTTGTAATAAAAGTTATAAATTTTGATGTTTTTATTTCAGCTCAGAACTAGGCGTTGGTGTCGGTTCCATCGGGTCAGAGGTGGTTCTGACCCTGAAAGTTTCTGACTGAAGTTTTTTATTTTTAGTAACAGAAAAAAAGGTGAAAATATTTCAAACTTACTCAGATCTCATGAAGACCCCAAACCTGGTGCTTCACTACCCAAACTGAGCTCCCGACCCCAAGTTTGAAACCCCTGATCCTGATTAGCTGGAAAGATTCTGGTCCTCGTGAGCCACCTTTAATCCTGGTCCAGGACAGATCTTAAACCGAGACAAATAAAAAGTCAACTGTGGATCTAAAACCGGACTTACTGAGTTCGGAACCCGGGATTGAACCCACCTGGACCGGCTCACATCAGAGGACTCACTTGGAAGCGTCCCGGTCTGGTTTCAGGTTTCAGGTTTCAGGTCTGAGTTTTGTTTCGTGTTTTTGTGAAACAAAGCAAGCAGAGGGGGTGGGGCCAAACCAACAGGTGAACACTCTAGGCTCCGCCCACATTCGTTAATATTGATGCATTTTATTTCCGGTTCATAGTCTACTACTTCCTGGTTATTTTAATGTTTGTTTTCCTATTAAAAATTAATCTTACATCTTTTATAATCATTTGATGATGTTTTTTAAAACATTTTTTAAATTAGCTGAATTTTGATGTTTATTTTTGCAGACCTTTAGGTAAGAAAAGGAATTTATTTTATAAAAATCATGGCAGATTGGTGTCTTTAAGGTAAATAATTTGTTTAAACTCTAGACTTAGTTGGGTTTTTTTTACAATTTAGTAAAACATTTTCTGGTTCTTCACATTGGCCGTCATTTGTTGTGTTTTGGTTAAAAGAAAATCAGCTCCAAATTTAGCTGTTGAGCAGCTGAAGCCGTTTTGTGATGAAAAGAGCTGTTTGTAAGCCAGAGTTTGATCAATTATAGAAAAACAAGAACTATAGTAACATTGATTTGACATATTTATGAAATATTTAAGTTTTACTTTAGTTTGTGTTTAAAAATCAACTTCTAAAACAAAAAAACCTAAAATAAACACCTGCTGATCAGAACAGGAAACTCTGAGAATAAAAAATAAACTTCACAAGAATTTAATGGATCAAAATTTTAACAAATTTATAAAACTAAAATTATTCCAACATATTCATCTAAACTGTAATATTTTTAAATAATCTAAATGTTAAATGATTATTTTTTTGAATTAGAGATCAATTTAAATCATTTAATATTTCTGATATAAAGCTCTTTAAATCCTGACCCCTCAGAGCTGAGAGGACTAAAACTGATCCACTTGGTTCCACCTGACCTTTTATAAAATAAAGAAAATCCAGCTGTTGGATCAAATCATGTTTATTAATGTGTTCAGGAAATCCCCACAGAAACAGTTTACAGGGGTACAGATTTACAATCATTCTTGACAGAAGTGCCGGTTCAACCCCCCCATGGTTCAACACTTGCCGAGTCTCAGACCGGTTCTCCTCCACGGGTCCGGACCCGGGACTCGAGCCGGCCTCGAGCATTAACCTGCCGACACCTGGACCGCTCCTCTGTCGTGATTTGGTGCCGTGAAAAACCCAACCAGCCGGATGCTCTCGGGTTTCAGAACCGTCAACCGTTTGACGAGGAAAACAAAAACTAAACTTCAGAACTCGTTCAGGACCCCAGAGGAACTTGTTCAGGTCCAGATCAAGACTCGTCTCCGTGCTCAGACGCTTTTGGTTCAGTTGAAGTAGAAACTCTAAAACTACAGAAAAAATAATAAACAAACCATACACGTAGCATGTTTTAAACACGTGAAGCTGTGAATGTTCAGGGGTTCCTGCTCTTACAGGGGGCGGTCCCTATCCTCAGGGGGCGGGGTCTGTCAGAACGATTCTTTACATTAAAAAAAAAAAAAATCCAATTGACTCCAGAAACTTTGTGGAAAATACGAGCAGGTTTTTAATTTGATTTTTTTTAATGAGGTTGTTGGTTTGTGCTTCCTGCCCGTGTTGAGGGGGCGGGGTGGGGCGAGGGGCGGAGTTAGTGTCCACCAGGGAGCCTTCCACAGAAATAATCTGTTATTTTACCAATAAGAATAATAAAGCAAACAGCATGATTCTCAGAGGACAGAACGAACCAGGATGGGGTTTTATCTTGTTTTCTTTTTTTACTTTGACCTGATACAGGTTAAGATGTAATTAAATGAAAATTTTACTGGAGGGGCGGAGTCAAATTTAAACAGGTGAACATCTACACAGGAGGGAGAGGGATATCTTTAGTTGGATTTATACTAAACGTGGGGGGCTGGGCGTTACACCCTTGCTCTTCCTTCGCCATATGAAAAGCGCTCTTCCTCAGGAGGATGAGGAGAGGGGGGGACAGTGAGACTGAGGCTGAGTTTGGTGGATGAGAAGGGGCTTGAAAACCAGACTGCTGATTCCACAGAAGGTGTGTAAAAGGCACGCCAGGGTTCCTCCCAATCCCAGCCAACACACACACACAAACACACACTCACGGAACACACACACACGCAGCACAGACTCAAGCCCCAACGAGGACAGAAAGCAGGAGACGAAAGAAAGAGCCAGGGGTTTAGATGTAGGGGGGAGTCAGAGGGGCCTGGGTCCGGTGCTGCCGCTGTGTTGAAACAGAAGAAACAAACAAAATAAAAACAAAAACAAAGAGGTGGAATGGATCATTTCTGGTTCTTCAGCTGGTTGGAGAGCCAGTCCAGGCCCTCGTAGAGACCGTCCCCGCTGGTGGCGCAGGTGGCCTGGATGTACCAGCTACGCTGACGGAGGGCGTGGAGCCCAAGTTTGTCTGTGATCTCTGCAGCGTTCATGGCGTTCGGCAGATCCTGGAAGAAGAGGACATCAGCTGTGATGAAGGGCGGTTCCCGATGTCTCATTAAAAGAGGATCAAACGCGACCTCACCTGTTTGTTTGCAAAAACGAGCAGCACGGCGTCTCTGAGTTCGTCCTCTGCAAGCATTCTGGACAGCTCCTCCCTCGCCTCGTTCACTCGCTCCCTGTCGTTACTGTCCACCACAAAAATGAGCCCTGAGGGACGAAAAGACACAAAACTGAGAGCAGAAGACGAACGCTAAAACATTTCATTCTGTTTGTTCACTTCCTGTTTGAGTCCTGAATGATTCCTGAATATGAAACTAAGATCAGTTAAAATGCTCCAACAAACTCTCTGAATCAGATAATCTGAGACCTTCACTGTTGGATTATTCAACTCCTGCAGGTTTCTATAAAGAACGGCAAACATGGTCAGAGAAAAGCCCGGCAGCTGGCCTTTAGTTTGGGTCACGTGTTCTGAGTTCAGTTTCAGGAAGGGAGGAGTCCCTCAGCCTGTCCTCTGAGAGAAGAACAATGCTGTTGTGAGTCATGGGCTTCGTTTGCGGGTCCACCTCAGAGTCCTCCCCCCACGACAGACATGCTTTTAATACCAGTTTCTTTTCCACTCCCTTTTCCAAAAACAAATACACTTAAAAAAAGGGTTTTTTTTGTGCCATTTGGTGTTTTTATGACCTTTTCGTGTTGAGAGGCAGGCTCGTTAAGTTAGATCTTGTTTTGATGAATCAGCTATTAGTTTAGTTATCTTCGTAAAAGGAAACAATGTGTTGTGTTTAATTGCTTTGTGTTGAAATGTGTCAGGGGAGGGTGATGGTTTGATTGCTGTTCATTTTTGTTTGGGGAGGATTTGTTTTGTTTTTTTGTGGATCCCAGGAAGAATATTCTCACCAAGTTGAGGATTAATAGGGATCTGTTTACATAAATAAATAAAAAAAGGTCCAACAGCACCGCGACCGGCCCTCCTCACCTTGAGTGTTCTGGAAGTAGTGGCGCCACAGCGGCCTGATTTTGTCCTGACCGCCCACGTCCCACACCGTGAAGCTGATGTTCTTGTATTCTACCGTCTCAACGTTAAAACCTGCAGAGAGAAACTCAGGGTGAGAGTCCTGAAACCTCCAGCAGACGTTAGACAATTTTTGACTTTTATTACAGTAAATATTTTAATATATGAATTTTAGCAGTCAGACTTTATTTTCTTGTACAAACACCATAGAAACAAATTAAACACCAAAAGAACCCAAACTAGTAAGTTTTCCTGATATATTTATGATCCAAGAGCTACAGATCAGCCTTAAAGCTGATTAATGACATAAAGCCAAGTCTTTTTACATACAAGATGAATTTGCTCTGGTTAGTTGAGCAAAATACTATGTGATTTTTAACTTTTAAAAAAAAAAATATGAAACAGTCCAGAACAAACTGTTTTCCTTTATACAGACATAAAAAAAATAATCCTAAAATCACATCTCAAACTGAGCTGTGACAGAGCTGCAGCCAGAGGTGTAAAATAACAAAGTACTTTAGTTTGTTATGGTACTTTATAAAATTATAGATCCTCAAAAAAGTATTTTTTCAAATAGAACTTTTACTTTTGTTACATTTAAAATATAAAACAATTATACTTTTACTTCCAAATTTGACACCTCGTTACACACTACAAATTTAAATAGGACAGAACTCATAAAAAGAGTTGATGTAAATAAATGTAACATAGTAAATGCAGTTTAGCGGAACCAGTTGACATAATTAATTTAACACTTTTTACTTAGTGTGTAAAAGTATTTTTACTTTGCCGATTATTATAAGCAGTTTTATGACTTTTACTTAATAAGTACTTTTATTATCAGTGAAATTCTTTGTTTTACTAAAGTCATTTTCAGTTACAGGATTTTTATTTAGTTATCCACCCCCCAAAAGTACTTTCTACACCTCTGTCTGCAGCAGCAGCAGCAAGCTTCAGCTCCAATCAGAACACAAAGATGGATCAGAAGATCCTGAGTTCATTTAACTGAATTACAAGTTTAAACCATTGGTGTCCAGTCCTGGTCCTCAAGGACCACCAGCCTCCATGTTTTAGTTCTGGAGTCGAACTCCAGTCCATGAGGGCCACTATCCAGCAAGTTTGGTTTTCCTGCTCCAACACACCTAATTTGCATGAATGAATGATTAACAGACTTCTGCAGAAATTGAAGAGGTAATTGAATCACTAAATCAGGTGTGTTGGAGCAAAGAAACAAGGAAAACATGCAGGACAGCAGCCCTCAAGGATCTGAGTTTGACACCCCTGGTTTAGAGAGTAAACACTTTAGACTTTAACTGTTTTGCTTAAAAATAAAATAAAAACTCAAATTCATGCATCACAACAAACTAAAAGAATCAGTCTCAGTAAGAAAAACAGGACTTAAAATTAAATCAGTTCATTTAAAGCCCGAGCAGAATCCATACCAATGGTGGGAATGGTGGTGACAATCTCTCCAAGCTTCAGTTTATACAGGATAGTCGTTTTTCCAGCAGCATCCAGCCCCACCATCAGAATTCTCATCTCTTTTTTGCCAAACAGGCCTTTGAATAAGCTGGCGAATACATTCCCCATGGTGACAAATCTTAAAGAGAGAAGGAAGTTGTTAAAAAGACTGATACGTTTCTGCGTTACAGAAACTAATAAAAATACCCAAATATTAAGACTTTAAGAGAGCATGAGAGAAGTGTTTGTGGTAAATATAAAAGGTTTGCTCGTTTTAGTCTGATGTAGCATCACATAGGCACACAGGTTTAATTTACGTGAGCAACAGAAACTTAAGGAACCGAAAAATAAAATATTTACTCTCATGGGTTCTAGTTTCAAAGCGTAAAACAAAAATTTGAGCGTCGACAATTAAATGTTCATATTTGTTTTGGTGAAAAAAATACATTTACTTCAACGGATTATTATTACTATTAATATAAACAAAACCTTATAGAGACAACAAAAACAGGTCCTTTTCATTCAAACTTTTGTGACTAAAACGCCATTCAGCAGCATAAAAATTGGTTAGACGACGTCCATGAAATAAAACATACTGAGGTATAGTTTAGTTTAATTTAGAGTCAGGGTTGGAGACAACAGCTTTAAATTGACGTTTTACCTTACCTAAGCAAATTTTCAATGTCTAACCTATGTTAGTTACTATACATCTACCGATATGTTTAATGTTAAATTATGTAGAGCCTTATCTCCTGATTCAACTTTAGCCGGATTAGCCTAACAGCTAACCCTTGTAAGAAAGGCCTTTTCCAGCTGGTAAAGTCTACAGCACAAACACAGACAACGAATGTAATAATTTTCAATCTAAACTTCGTTTTAACTTATTTAAACAGGTAAAACGTAAACTGAACTTTTTTTTTAAGTCGACGATTGACGGTTTAGCTGTTAGCCGATGCCAAGAGCTGTTAGCTTCACTAAGGGCGGATGCTTCGATTAGCCGCTAACAAGCATCACACTCAATAACTCTGGTTTTTACAACGCGTAGGAGTTCGTTAGATATACATCTAACACCAACCTACTATGTCAAGCGTCAGGGGAACCGAAGCCCAGTTTGGTGTATTAAAACTCGCGGTGACAGATCTGAGAACAGCCGCTACCAGGAACTGTTGAAGCGAGCTAGTTGCCGTAAGCTAACTGCCGCGTCACTGTTCAGAGAACACCGTGACGTCACGCTAAACGCCACTCAAACCGAACCATTTGAACGCAAAGACACCCACCACACACGGCGCAACGTTACGGTACGAAAATAAGCACGTTTTAGTAGTTTGTTACCTCTACAACGACAGCTTCTCGATCTTTCCGTTATCTTCCACTGTCACTCCAAAATGGCGTCTTGCGCAACCAGGGAGACACCGGCGTTACGAGCGTTTCCCACTATCAAGCGGCGACCAATCACAGCGCGTATAGTGTAACTGAGAACCCGCCCCGGTCCTCCGGTAGACCAATCACAGGTGGTGGCACATCCGCGAGCGTGAACAAAATGTCGAGGAAGTGAGAGAAGTTATTCAAGTTTCAGATAACCTGGAGAAGTTGACGAGACAGTATAGTAAGCCATTGTAACATATAATCAAAACCACTGGTCCATGAAACAAAACATTTTTGTCTAATTTTTTGAATATAAAGAAAAAGCTTTATTATCAATATTGTTCTAGTTTTCCCAACAATTTGTTTATATTTTGATGAATGCACTTGGATGTGTTTGTAATTCAACAGTGAATTAATACAACTAAGAACAGCTCTCTAAAGAGACCTTTTTCTCCCATTTTTTTATGTATTACTCAAGGTATGCCCACTAATGTGGCCCACCCACTTTTAATAGTATCTAAAATAATTTTTTAATTTATGTTCAAATATTAGCATCTCTTCTAGTCTAAAGTGATTATTCAAATATATCTAGAACATTCACACTGGTCAACAAATATTTCATCAATGTCTCTTCAACAGAGATCATGAAGGACTGAATTATTATTTGCTCTAAAGAGCCTGTCTAGGTATTAAGTGATATATGGTCTTGCCATAGAGCATCTGGAAACATACAGATGAAAAATTAACAACATATAAACAAACAAAAACATGCAAAATGGTCATAAAACATGACAGCTGACATCGAGTAAAAAATGTATTTAAAAAGACAAAATATGACTTTAACACACAGACAGCACACAGACTGAGGCACCAAATCAGAATTAAAACAGTTTTATAAAGATTATTAGTTCAAAGGATCCAGTGAAACATCTCAAGGAGGGAAAGGAGCTCCTACAAACATGTAGGACCATTTGGTTGTTCCTAAGAAAGTTTATTTATTTATTTTTGTTGCTCCTATTTTTACCAACTTGTCCTGAGAAAAACAGGAACAGAGAGAAACAGGTTCATTCTCTGAGCTCCAGCTGTCCGTCTCTGACCCTCCACCTCCAGCGCTGACACCGGTCCGGTGCAGGGACGCAAAGGAACCACAAACCGGACCCCTGGATCTGCTCTTCGAAGGACACAGTCTTCCTGTCCAGGGTCTCCAAGGTGAAGGATTTTTCCGACATCTGAAATGAGCCGGGACAACAAAGAATCAGAACTTTAACAGTACTCCACGACTGATTAGTGTTTTCTGTCCACCCAATTCAAAATGGCCGCCAGAGCTACAAAAATGTTTGTAACACTGTGATTTTCTAAGATAATGAGGTAAAACTGAGCTGTCAGTGGCTGTTCTGCAGCTTTAAGAGATTGAAATGATTAAAACATGGATTTAAAAATAAATATTTTCATACCTGATCACTGATTCCTATAGCAACATGGCCCACCTTGACCCGGCGGTGTTCTCGGATCCTCAGACACTCTCCCTGAACGTTCTCGATCCACACGTCAACGCCTGGTGAAGAGACTTTTATTCTGTAAATGCTCATCAAACATTCACACCGAGATCGTTTTTTTTCTTCATGACGTTTTTCTCATTCTGCAAAACTTTTGGTATTTCAACAATTTATACTTTTTACTGTACTTTTGTTCTGTTTTTTTTTACTTCTTTGTACTGGTTTTAGCTTCCATTGGCTTCTGATTTTAGCTTTTTTAGCTATCATTCTGACCTTTTCTGCTATTCTGCTGATTTCAACTTTTTGTGTTTCTATCTGCAAAATTAAGGTTTTTATGCTTCTCTCAGCTGCTTTTTGCCAATTCTATATTTTATTTGTGTTTTTAGCTACTTTTTAGCTAATTTCACTAAATTTCAGCTTTAGAATAATTTCAACTTCTTACCAATTAATTCAGCAAACATACTTTCTGCTTCTTTGTGCTAATTTCAGCTACTTTTTTAAGCTATTTTAGACTAGTTTCAGCTGTTTTAGCTACTCTATTTTAAAAGACATTGCAAGTACTTCTTTTCTTGTTTTTTTGCTCATTTGAAAGTTTTCACACATATTCCCCAGCCTGCCTATTAATCTCAACTTGTTTCGTCTACTTTTTGCTTTATTTTGATAACTTTAGCTACCTTTTGCAGATTTTTAAACCTATTTTTTGGTATTTTTCTACTGATTTTTCACTTGTATTGTCCTACTATTAAACCTTTTCAGCTACTTCAGCAGTTCAGCTGCAGTTTTCAGCATTAAGCATTCACACTGCATTTTCACAGGAAAACGTTTCTCTAATTATAATTATCATCACAGCTGCTCAGACGGCTCAGGAGTCAGGATTTTACCCTCCAGGCAGTGCGAAGGCGTCTGATTGGCTGAAACAGTCCACTCCAGGTGAGCGCCTGACTGACTGTTGCAGGAGGAGAAGACTCCAGAGCTCAGGTCGTCAGATGAGTGGTCCAAGTCCTTAAAGACGGGAGGAGAGTTTAACTTGCGGAGGTTCAGGTTTTAGAAAAACAGGCACTGTATTTTCTTTACCGTCTCTGATTGGTCCATCTGTGAGGAGTCGGAGCAGCTGAAACAGGATGGGGGGTCGTCTCGAGGTTCTGGGGTTGGAGTCTGAAACATGGTGCCTTCAGGTACATCTGGAGAAAAAATTAACAGTTTTTACTCAACTAAACAAAAGTTACATCTTGATTCTGAATAAAGGATTTAAAGCAGAGTTCTGCTGACTCACCATCTCTGAGGTTCTCCAGTTCTGCACATGATCCCCATGAAACCTGATCCACCTGTAAACCTTTCTGCAGAACTGGAAAAACACCTCTGAGAACACGAAGGTACTCTGTGGATCCCGATGAGTCCTCCTCCTCCTCCCAGTCCCCCTTATAGTCATCAGTTTTCAGAGACTTGACCTGGTTCTGCTCCTCCTCGCCCATGTATATATCAACATCTGACCCAGAGCCGGTGTCCCAGTCCGTCTCATCGATGTAATCCTCCCGAAGGGATCTGAGATGGGAGTCCCATTCCCCAGTGAGACAGTCCGTCTCTGCTTCAGAGTCCAGGTCTGAGGCGTCCCCATCACAGTCCTCGTCGTCCTCTTTCACCGCCAGTGTCCTCCAGGGGCTGACCCAGACCACATCTGGAGTTGAAGAGGATGATGATGGAGGTGTTGGATCAGATTCAGAACCATGACACAGGTTCTGACAGGCAGTTCTGATGGAAACTGGACTCAGACCTCCGACTGCAGAGAAAAGATTCACGAGTGATGATAATCATCGCCAAGTCAGCATTTACACTGTCATCCCGAAGAGGCTGTTCATTTATGCTGAGTCAGCATTAATGCTGTTGTCCCTTTAGAGGCAGCTGATTTATGCCGAGTTAGCATTAATGCTGTAGTCCTGTAGAAGTTATTTTTTCTTGGTCAGCATTGACAGTAGTCCTGAAGAGGCTGTTCATTTATGCTGAGCCAGCATTAACGCTGAAGTCCTTAAGGCTGTTCTTTTATGCTGAGTCAGCATTAACACTGCAGTCCTGAAGAGGCTGTTCATTTATGCTGAGTCAGCATTAATACTGCAGTCCTGAAGAGGCTGTTCATTTATGCTGAGTCAGCATTAATACCGCAGTCCTGAAGAGGCTGTTTTTTTATGCTGAGTCAGCATTAACACTGCAGTCCTGAAGAGGCTGTTCATTTATGCTGAGTCAGCATTAATACTACAGTCCTGAAAAGGCTGTTCTTTTATGCTGAGTCAATGTTTACACTGTAGTCTAAATCTGTTTTGTTATGCTGAGTCACTGTTTACACTGTAGTCTAAATCTGTTTTGTTAGCTGAGTCAATGTTTACACTGTAGTCTAAACCTGTTTTGTTATGCTGAGTCAATGTTTACACTGTTCTAAAGAGGCTGTTTGTTTATGAGTCAGCTTTGACGTCCTGAAAAAGCTGTTCATTTGTGCTGAGTCAATGTTTTAACTGTGGCGTTAAAGAGTATGTTTAATTATACTGAGTCCAAAAATTTACTTTTGTGGACTTGCTCTGTTTTTGTTTTCTTGCACTCGTTTAAGCTTTTAGCTACTGTTTTGGTAACTTGTTTTTTTTTAAATCAGTTTCAGAAGTCACACAGAACTCAGCAATCAAGTTCTTATTTAGCTCTTAATTATTCTTATTTTGTTTTGCTTTAAAAATGAAAATCTCCACATGTGGCTGATTAAATAAAATGCTCTGAACCAACCCGCTCTGAAGGCTTTGGTCGTTTTCCTCCGAAGCTCCTCGGCTGATGCTCGGCGGTTTGGGTCCTTCTGGAGTCCGGACTTAAAGACTTTGGCTGTGAAGTTGTTACAGGTGGACGGAACTTCCCACAGAGGTGGAGGTTCGTTGGCAATCTGACAAATAATAAAAAAAACAAAAAACTTTGTCAAGATGTTTGAGGAGGTTAACGTGGACCAGGCGTCTCACTGACATGGAGGCACAGAGGCTGGGAGAAGCAGCGGATCCACGGCTGGCACCCGTTCAGCATGTGCAGCAGCATGCAGCAGCTGCTCCACACGTCGGCCTCGGCACAGACCCGATCACCTCGGGCCACCTCCGGGGCCATGTGGGACTCTGTACCCGGGAGGGCGGCTCCTGTGGAGAAAATTAATTTAAATGTTTTTATTATAAAGTTGTTGATGCAGGATGAAGACTTAATGCTGTTTTAGTTTCTGGGATTTTTACAAGTCACATTTAGATAATTTAATCCCAGATCCCTCTAGACCTTCGCTCCACCTCTGACCCGGGCATCATTAAGTCTAAGCTCAAGACTTATTTCTTTAGACAGGCGTTTTAATGTTATGTAGTGTAGTGGCATTTTTTCTCGTTTTTATGTTTTCTTTTCTTGTGATTTTTACTGTAAAGTGCTTTGGTCACCTTAGTTGGTTGTTGTTAAGCACTACATAAATCAATAAATGAATGAATAAATAAATTAACGGCAGTGTGAGTAAATTAGTGTAAAGTTTTCAGGATGAACTCACCTCTGAAGGCCTTGGAGCTCCGCCCACCTTCATCTAATCTCTGAGAGAGACCGAAGTCACAGAGGAAGGTGTCCCTGCAGTCCGCAGACAGCAGGACGTTGTCCACTGGAAGACAGGATTCAGTCAATCATCTGAACTGTCTCTTTAAGAAACCTGTCTGAACATGCAGGTGTCCCCCACCTTTTACATCCAGGTGGACCACCTTCATGTGGTGCAGGTGCTCCAGAGCCCCCAGAGTCTGGTGCAGGTAATGCAGAGCCAGGTCTTCAGGGAGGCAGGTCATTTCCTTCAGGAGCTGGGATAAACAAGCTGCAGGGGCCAGGAAGTCCAGTTCTTCAGGTCTTAGACCACACAGACGGTTTGTAAAAATAGAGTCTGTTTACCTGGTTTCAGGTCCATGAAGAGCACCACGTTCAGACCGTCTCTCACGGTTCCGAACAGATCCACGACCCGAGGAGAGCTCAGAGAACTCCAGGTCCTCACCTCCTCACTGCGGAACAGACCCAAAGGGACCTGACAGGAGAACATGAAAATAATGCTGAGTCATCATTCACATCATGTTCATGCTGAGTCAGCATTCAATACTACGTTAAAGCTGAGTCAGCATTTATTACTGTGTTAATGCTGAGTGAGCAGTTATTACTGCGTTCATGTCGAGTCAGCATTCATTACTGGTTAGAGCTGAGTCAACTAATTACTGCGTTAGAGCTGAGTCAGCATTCTACTGTGTTGAAGCTGAGTCAGCATTCATTATGAGGAGAGTTCTGCTTCAGCTATTAGCTCTATATTTGTCTTCTTATGCTAACTCCAGGTTTTTGCTACTGTTCTGTTACTTTTACTTTTAACTACTCATTTAGCCAGCCTTTCTTACTTTTGTTTTAGTTAGCCTTTTGCTACTATTAGCCTTAACTACATGCTACATTAAGCTAGGCTTTTGCTACTTTTATCTTTTACCTAGCCTTTTGCCACTTTGAGCTAGGCTTTTGTTATATTTGACTTTAGTTAGCCTTTACTACTTTTATGTTAAGCTAATCTTTTGCTATTTTAAGCTTTAGCTAGTCTTTTGCTACTTTTAATTGTTAGCAATCGTTATACCGCTTTTATCTTGCAGTTTACCACATTTAGCTTTTAGCTAGCATTGTGCTTTTTTGGCTTTACCTAGCCTTTTGCTAGTTTTAGCTTTATTTAGCCTTTTGTTTCACTTTTGGTACAGTTTTGTAGCTTCAAACTACTATTCTGATGCTTTTATCTTGAACATCACAGTATCAGCAGTCGTTCTTTTACCTTTTTGGCGGCACACCTGAACCCGGTTCTTCTGTCCTGAACACAGAACACGTCTCCATAGGAACCGTTCTGGATGTGATGAAGAACGTAGTACTCCTCTCCCTCCCTGTACTGCTGGTTACTGGGTTGGAGTAGCTAAAAAAAAAAAAAAAAAATCACAAAAACAAAAATGAACCCATCTGCATTAGCTGTCGGCCATCTTGAATCAGCTACAGAAGAACACCTGGTGAGTGCTCTCCTGGCGGCGGGTGATAATGTAATAAACCTACGTGATGAAACACGAGTCCTTCGTTAGCAGGTTTGCTCGTCTTCCATACATCCAGAATCTGTTGGACTGAATCTCTGAACAGAGTCGAAATAAACAACTTCGGGATCTGCATCACTCGGCCCCTCAACTCGTCAAACACCGGGTCAGAGGTGTCATCAGAACCACAGGTCCTGTGGGATTCGCTGCTCAGAGAATCGAACGAGTCAGAAACTCCCAGCATGCTTTGCTCAGAGTCAGAGTCCTCCTCCATGTGAGGGGTGGCATTAAATCCAGAGACATGCATAAGGTCCAAGGTCAGATCGGAAACGTTGGGGTGGATGCAGCGGGACGAGTCCGATCGAGTCTCCTGAGAATCACCTGACCCGTCAGCTGGGTCTGATGACATCCTGTGCAGCCGGTTGCCATGGCAGCAGGAGTCTGTGAACTGAGGCGGAGGCGGGATGATATCTGAGGACGATGTTGTCTTCAGCCAATCAATCTCCTGAACCCACAGACCCTGGATAACAGGCGCTTCCTGCCCCTCCTCAGGTCTCCACAGACCGCTCCGAGTCTTCCTCCAGGGTCTCCTGTGGTTCCTGTGAAGGACCTGGTCTTCATCATCCTCCTCCTCAGAGTCTCTGAGCAGGGCAGCATCTTCAACTCTGAGAAAAAAAAGTACTATAAAGAGACATTTTCTGTCTGTTTTATTGTTTTCACTAGTGAGAGGCCCTAATTTTGGAAGACTTATAACCAGGTGACAAACCTTCATTGTTGAAGACTTCTCACCAGGTGAGAAACCCTCATTGTTGAAGACTTCTCACCTGGTGACAAACCCTCATTGTCAAAGACTTCTCAACAGGTGAGAAACCCTCATTGTTTAAGACTTCTCAACAGGTGAGAAACCCTCATTGTTGAAGACTTCTCACCTGGTGACAAACCCTCATTGTCGAAGACTTCTCAACAGGTGAGAAACCCTCATTGTTGAAGACTTCTCACCTGGTGACAAACCCTCATTGTTGAAGACTTCTCACCAGGTGAGAAACCCTCATTGTTTAAGACTTCTCACCAGGTGACAAACTCTCATTGTTGAAGACTTCTCACCTGGTGACAAACTCTCATTGTTGAAGACTTCTCACCAGGTGAGAAGTCTGTTGGCAGTACCTGTGTCTGTGACCTGGTTCAGACCTGCTGTAGGGACTCTGGATGTTGGAAGGACTGAACTCTTGGAAATCTTCTCCTGGAAGCAGAAAGATATTTAAAGTTTGTTTCTTCTTGTCAGAAACCGGAGCAGAAACTGGACCAGAACCGGGACCAGAACCTGGACCAGTTTGGTTCTGGTTAAACCTAAATTCATCTTTAAAAACTAGATTAAAGCAACAGATTTGATATTTTTGTTAAAATCTTTTACAACTTTAAATCATCAGGAGATATTTTTCTAACAGGAAACTAATTGTATACATAATCTACCCAGAACCTTCCGGACCCGGCCCGGTTCTGGGTCCCTGCAGGTCTGGTGTTTTTGGTTCTTACTCTCAGCCTGGGCCACCACAGACCCGCAGGACTTGTCCTCCAGCCCGTCAATCATAACCTGTTTGGCGGTGCCTAGACTCATCACGCGGGTCAGGTTGGGTTCGAAAGTTTGGACCAGCCAGTCCGTCCCCTCCTCAGGTCTTGGGCTGATGTACCCGCCAGAGC
>JARVJO010000125.1:18188733-18215276 GCA_031762555.1 Cynodonichthys magdalenae | reverse complement strand
CCAGTGTAAAACCAGATGTTTACCCAGTGTAAAACCAGATGTTTACCCAGTGTAAAACCAGATGTTTACCCAGTGTAGAATTAGATCTGGACCCGGTGTAAAACCAGATGTTTACCCAGTGTAAAACCAGACATGGACCCAGTGTCAAACTATATCTGGACCTGGTGTAAAACCAAATATTTACTCAGTGTAAACCAGATGTTTATCCAGTGTAAAACCAGATCTGGACCTGATGTAAAACCAGATGTTTACTCAGTGTAAAACCAGATCTGGACCTGATGTAAAACCAGATCCGGACCTGATGTAAAACCAGATCCGGACCTGATGTAAAACCAGATCTGGACCTGATGTAAAACCAGATGTTTACCCAGTGTAAAACCAGATATGGACCCAGTGTCAAACTATATCTGAACCTGGTGTAAAACCAAATATTTACTCAGTGTAAACCAGATGTTTATCCAGTGTAAAACCAGATCTGGACCTGATGTAAAACCAGATGTTTACTCAGTGTAAAACCAGATCTGGACCTGATGTAAAACCAGATGTTTAGTCAGTGTAAAACCAGATCTGGACCTGATGTAAAACCAGATCTGGACCTGATGTAAAACCAGATGTTTACTTAGTGTAAAACCAGATCTGGACCTGATGTAAAAACCAGATCTGGACCTGATGTAAAACCAGATGTTTACTTAGTGTAAAACCAGATCTGGACCTGGTCCAGCAGCTCTTTAACCTGCTGGTATTTGGGGAGGTGGGAGTGAACGAAGGACACCAACTGGAAGAGTAAATATAACTCAGAGAACTGAACAGCTGTCAGAACTCCTCGTCCTCATGTTGACAGAAAATACACAAACCTAAACACACACGCACACCAACCTAAAGACACACAAACAGCTGTAATTTGATCTGGGTTTGAAACTGTTAAAAAACCCCAACAATGAAACAAGAATAATCAGGATTTTCATCTCGTCTTCTGCAGGACTTAAAGAGACCAAAAACTGAATCCAGCCCTCCTTCAGGTCCACAGGAACCCCTCTGCTCTGTCCTGAACCCCACATTTAACAGGAAACAGACTCAGATTCAGAATCGATTCTTACCTCGGGTCAAGTCGGAGATTTGGGTCAAATCCAAACAGATGTCTCAGTCCAAGTCTCTGCTGGTCCCTGGTTGTATATGAGCTTCCTGCCGGCTTCCTGCCCCTGCAGGTCCTTCTGACTGGACCGGCCAAGGTCCAGCTGTCCTGCTGGACCCTCACCAGCAGGGGGCAGAAGAGGGAACCTGGAAACAGCTGATCTGACACAGAAACCGACACCCCCTCCTATGTTTTCTCCTGTTTACTGAGGTCACTGTGGCAACATGGGGGAGGGGTCAAAGGTCACAGGAGGAGGAGTTAGGAGTCCTGCAGAGTGAGTCATGTGAGTTTAATCATCCTCCTCCTCACCAGGTGGTTTTAGAAAAATGTATTGGACACAAAAAATGTCAAATGCTCCTTATAAAATAAATATTTGAGCAAGAAAAAAAAAAAACTTAGGCTTCATTAGAGTTTGTAAAACTAACAAAAAGATTTTAAATATATATATATTTTCATCTCCTGAGATGTGATTATATTTTTATTTTATCAAACCAAAGCTTCCCAAAACATTTCAGCCTTTATTTTTGTACTTTACAAGGAATACTTTCATTCTTTTTTTAAATATAAACTTGAACAGAAACTTGACACCAAACAACTCCAGGTTAAAGTTATTTTTATCTTTATTTTTCTTTCCAAGTTTAAAAAGAGAATAATTCAAAATTCAAAATTTTATAAGGATTTTACTAAAAGAAAGAAAAAAGTCAAACAATTCTAAAATCACAACCAACTCAAATAAAATTAAATTTAAATAAAGTTAAATCTGTGTTATTGCCATTTCTGGAATAAAACCACACGATTTAAATAATGAAGTTTCTAAAAAAATTAAATTTTTTATTTTTATTTTTTTGAAACAGGAGCCAAACTTCAGCCTTCAGCTTAAAATGGTCATAACAGAAGAGAAACTACATTCAGATTTGTCTCTTTAAAAATAAAAATTAAAGTAAAAACACTAACGGAACAGGAAATAAATAGAATCTTTTTTATTATTTTCTTCATTAGCTGTGAATAAAGTTTCCTTCTTCAGTTAAAACAAAAAAGCTGAAGAATCTTTATCTAGTAGAAGATTTAGTTCAAGTTGCGCAAAGTAACCTAATGAAACTGATCAAAGGGCAGAACGTTTCTCAGCACAAACTTTTCAGGCATTTTGAAAAGCGAGACTTTCACAATTAAGTGGACTTTCAGACAACAGGATGCTGTGAAACTGAAAAACGTACCTTTTTTTTCTGCCTTCGACTAAAAATAAAACAACAACAACAAATAAAGACGTCAAACTCCCAGAGCAAAGAGGACCAGAGCTTCATCTCTGAGGAGGAGGAGGGTTAAAGTCCTGGTTTCCTGTCCCTCAACAAAGACTCCCAGGTCAGCTGGTTCTGCTGGGTGCAGCCTCCGGCCTGCAGGTCACAGGAGAACCCGACAGGACAGCAGTGCTTCGAGTCTCCGCAGCAAACAGCCTGAAGAACCAAACAACATCTTGAACTGGAGCGACTCAGCTGTGCTAAAATCTGTGTGGTTCATGTGATATTTTGCTAACACTACAATCAGGAGTTTGTACCTTCTGAGCGGGGCAGCAGCTCCACTCCGTGTCTGAAATCCGACAGCAGGTTTCCTTTCTGGAGCAGCGAAATGTCCCAGAGCCGTCACACGGCACGTCTTCATCGTCCTCGGATCGGACCGCTCCACTCAGAGGAAAGGCGTCGGCGGCTTTCTTCTCACACGTCCCGGTCTTCATGTTGCAGGTGTACCCCTGAGGGCAGCAGTGCTCGTGATCCGCGCAGCAAACCGCCTGAGGAGGAACCAGACGATGACGTGAGACCCCACCTGCAGACATAGAACCGTTTCACTTTCGGGTCGACGCACAAAGTGAGGACGTCAAACCTTCACCAGTGGGCAGCAGCCCCACTCTCCGGTCTGCAGCCTGCAGCAGGTCGTCCCCGAGGCGCAGCTGCTCGTGTCGTCACATTTAACGTCCGTCACGTGGCTCGGCTCGGCCCGAGCGCTCAGTTTGGAGAACCAGGCGATAACGTGGGGACCCCTTGAGCAGGAGGACCGGCGGGGGTCACAGGTGTGTCCTCGGGGGCAGCAGTGGTTTCCATCTTTACAGCAAACTGCCTGAAGAACAAGAAGAAGCAGAAGAAGTTAAACTCTGAGCGACTCTGAAGTGAAACCATGCAGCTGTGGAACACGTACATCTGGAATGGGGCAGCAGCCCCACCTCTGGCTCCTCTCCATGAAGCAGCAGGTCGTGTCTTTGGGGCAGCTGGTCTGAGAGTCACACTGAACTCGACCGGAGACCACCTGGACAGGCTCGGTCCTCTGGACCCAAAAGTTGCTCGGGACTCTGGGTTTGGGCCCCCCTGAAGTCTGAGCCGGAACTTTGAAGGACCAGGGGAGTGAGAGACCGAACCGGTCATCGCAGGTCTGAGCCTCCAGGTTGCAGGTGGAGCCGTGGGGGCAGCAGTGGATGTGATCGTCACAACAAACAGCCTGCAGGGGTCAAAGGTCAATGCTGAGTGTGTATCTGCTGAGTCCTTTATTACCCTCTGAGGCATGCTTAGTATGACTCAGCTGTTTTATTGTTTCTCCCCATCATTCATCCATCCATCCATCTATCCAACCAATAATCCATTAATGCATCCATCCGTCCATCTATTAATTCATCCATCCAGCCATTTTCCATCCATCCTCATCATTTTGGACACTTCTCATGGAAATGACCATCATTATCTTCATGTGACAGAAGCATGAAGGTCATCAGAGCATTTGGATCTGGTTTACCTGAGGGAGGGGACAGCAGCCCCAGCGTTCGATCACCCCCTTGCAGCAGGTAGAGTTTTTGGGACAGGACGTGGTCTCGTCACACTTTGTGTTGTCAGGCAACATAGAAAAGACAGGCGTGTTGGGAAGCAGGGGTGTTACGGCGCCGCCTGAAGAATGGTCACACGTGGAGGCTGCCAGGTTACAGACCGTACCATGAGGACAACAGTGCAGGTGGTCCTCGCAACATACAGCCTGCAGGAGGAGCACAGTATGACTCATCAGGATTAAAAAAAATAAAATAAAAGAGTAAATCTGTGCAGCTGGACTCAGTCAGAACGGACCTCTGGTAGAGGACAACAGGCCCATTCTCCTCGTGGAGATTGACAGCAGGTGTTTCCGTCAGCGCAGGCTACAGACTCGTTGCAGGGAACAGCACCAACTAAAAAAATACTTTAGATTTCATCATATATGCCAACAACACAGATTAAACTCTAATTTTCTCTAAATTCAAACCAATTTGTTCCTGCTCAGGGTCGCTAATTTTATTTCATCAACAGACAAATATTATACATTTCTTTACAATATTCAATATATTTTCTAAATGACTTTTGACCCGTTCACTGACCTGTACTCTGCGCAGTCACAGAAGAGAGCACCTCAACAAGCGAGGGGGCGTGTCCCCGTTCTGGCACACAGACGTCACGTTTCAAGTCACACCTGGTGTTTACCGGGCAGCAGTGAATGTGATCTGTACAACAGACTGCCTAGAGGAGGAGAAATTTAACTTTCATGAGTTTACCTTCGAGAAAAACTTTTATTTCATCAGTTTAGAGGTGAGTGAGTGAGTGGATGAATGATTTCAGTAAACAGCGTCATCTCTAAACAAACATGTTAGTTATCTGATGATGCGTTCATGGTCTCTCTGTAAACTGGAGTCTTTGTCGTCACTGACATTTGGCAGAGGACAGCAGCCGTACGTCCCGTTGGACATCTGGCAGCAGGTGGTCTGATCGGGACAGGCTGACTTCTGGTCCGGACACACCACTGGAGGAACAATAAGTTTCCTTTAAAACTTTTACTTTTACTAACTTTTATTCTTTATTAAGTAATTTTACAGAAACAGCAGCTTACTGTCGTTGGAAACAGCAGGGATCTGCTTCATCAGAGGAGCCTGATTCTCAGCAGACCTGCAGATTCTGTGGTCCAGGTCACAAACCGTGTTGCTCGGGCAACAGTGGAGATGATCGCTGCAGCATGTGGCCTGAAAGAAAAACTCATCCAGGTGAATATTTAAAAAAAAAAATTCAGTTTTAGTGCCAACAGCTTCAGGTTCTCATCATTCAAAGATCCTTCAGCTGAAACAGACCTCTGGGTACGGACAGCAGCCGTAGTCTCCTCTGCTCAGCAGGCAGCACGTGGAATCATCAGCACATCTGCTTTTACCACCGGGACAAATCACCGAAACAGCTTCAAAACCAGAGACAAAAACACGTTTATTAAATTTAACCACAGAGTTATTTATTCCTCTGTTTTGACATGAAGACAACTGTCTCCGAGACGTTTCTTCACCTGGTTTATTCTCAGGTCTCCTGGCAGGAAGTTTTTCCAGGAGAGGAAACGACTCGAGCGACGGAGAAACGCACTTTGAGTGGACCAGATCACATTTAGTTCCCTCAGGGCAGCAGTGACGTTTGTCCTCACAACAAACCGCCTGAAGAGAAAAAATACAAAAATCAGTTCTGACGAAAACGTTCACGTCAAATAATTACAAAAAATAACAATGAGTCGTTTAGAAACAAAAAGTTAGACAATTAACATCTTGAATCAGCGAGGTTGAGCTTAAAACACCTTTACCTAGCTTTGAATATTCTTAGCTAGACTTGCTAAATTTAGCCAAACTGTTGCTACTTTTAGCCATATATATGCTAATTTTAGCCAGCCTTATGCTAATTTCAGTTAACTTTTTGCTACTTTTAGCAATCTTTATGCTAGTTTTAGCTGGCCTTTTGCTACATTTAGCCATCTATATGCTAATTTTAGCCATTTTTATGCTACTTTTCCCCAACCATATGTGACTTTTAATCAAATCTGTCATTGTTTTACCTAGCATTTGGCTACTTTTAGTCAGCCTTATGCTCCTTTTGGCCATATTTATGCTACATTTAGCCAGTCTTTTGCTACTTTCAGTCAGCCTTATGCTATTTTGTCAGATTTATTTTTCTCACCTATCATTTTGCTACTTTTACTCATTTGGAGGTTTGTCTTGTGATAGATTTATTCAGACTTTTGTAATTTTTATTCAGCATTGTGCTTCTTTTAATTAGCTTTTTGCAACTTTTAGCCAGCTTTTGCTACTTTAAGCCACTTTTTGCTATTTTTAACCAAACCATGTGCTACTTTAAAAATTTATATTTTTTACAAAATGGTAGAAATTTGTTGAAACCAACATTTGGACTTGTTAAATCCTGATACTAAAAACCTGTTTTTGTTTTGATCTGCCCATTTTCAAAATATTTGAATTTAATCTAGTTAATATTTCTGTGCTGTAGTCTTGGATCAGACTGGTTCTGATCGGTTTTAGAAACAACTCTTCATGCAGCAGAGGAACAGAACAGGAGTGCACGCTGAGCTAAAGGATGTTTGAAGATGAGGGACCTTCGCCAACGGGCAGCAGCCCCAGGAGCTGTCAGGAAGCTGGCAGCAGGTGGTGTCATCAGGACATTCAGACTGCTGATCCGGACACATCACGGCCCGAACACCCAGCTGGACCCAAATACACCACGGACCAACACAAACATGGATAAAAAAAATAATAATTTAATCAATACAGATGAACATAGTGATCAGCAGACAGAAGCTTAAAAGAGCCATTACAATTTTTACAGCATAAAAAAAAAATCAAAAATAATCTGCCTCTAATTTGAACATAAAACCCACTTTATAAATCCTGTTTTCAGACTAAAAACACAGATTACTGTAGTTTCAGGATGATATTTACTGCCTGTCAAGTTTCTGAAGTTCACATAAACAACTCCAAAATGTCTGATAAGACAGGAAACATGTTTGTGTTTACCTGAGAAAGGAGAAGGGCGGGGTGGGCTGCGAGTCGCTTCCTCCAGGGCAAAGAAACTGTTTTATTCACACATTTCTGATGAACTAGATCACACACCGTCCCCTCATAGCAGCAGTGGAGGTGGTCCGAACAACACTCTGCCTGAAGAGGGAAACAAATCAGGTTTAAATAGGCTGAAACAAAACAGGAGTGCTGTCAAAATGGTTGATGTGCATTTTTGTTGGGCAAAAATACTTATTGTCACTAAAATCAGTAACTAACCCAGTTCATTTTTAGTATGTATTTATTTAAACAGCTTATTAAATCCGTGTTTCATGAGATATTTTGCTAAGATACACCAAGAGGTAGAATGGTAACTGATAATTCCCAGGTGGGCGGCTCACGTGTGGCAGTGGGCAGCAGGCGTATCCCTCCTCCATGTTCCTGCAGCAGGTGTCCCCGTCTCCACACAGGCCTCCATCAGGACAGACCAGGGCTGAGCCCAGACGCAGGCCCAGCAGAACAAGAAACAACAAAACCCTCATCTGCAGAGCCTGAACACGAAAAGCAGGAAACAGAGCAGTCAGCAGCACAACGCCACAGAAACAGTTTCATCACTTTTCTTGCACAACATAAAGCTCTGTTTTGTCAAGAGGATTTTGGCACCAAAAGAAACAAAAACAACTTTTGGTGTGACTCAAGTTTAACATTTATTATTTACATTATTTATTGTTCTTGAGTCTTATAAACTCAACTGTAATTAATTTTGCATGCATGTTAAAATCTAAAAAATCTCTAAAATTGCTTTAAGAGATATTTGTTTTCATGTTTACATAAATTTAATTTACAATGTTCTAAGTGTGACACATAAAAACATTTAAACGTGGTTAAAGGTTATTAGTGTTAGCATCGATTTTTTTGTCTGGTTGTGCTTCTTCTTTACCATCATTGGCCGTTAGCTTAATATGTTATCAATGATGAACACAGCGTTGCATACACCTCAAACAACCTGAAAAACAAACAAAACTAATTTTATTGCCTTGGTATTGAAGGAAAATACTCGGAAATATTTAAAATATAAATATCCATTAACAGCGAAAATAACTTCTCGAACATGTAAGCCTAAAAATAGCATGCTAACTAACGTTAGCTTCAGTAATCCAAACAAACTAATTTAAATTAGCATGCTAGGTAGCTAGCTAGCAGTTAGGCTAACTTTGAATGACGTTTCTCGGCGAAAAAAAATGAAATGTTCTTACCTCCTGAGCTTCATAAAAAAAAAGCTCAAAGATATTTTATCTGCACGTAAATTTACTTTACAGCATGTTTACAGAAGCTATGAGCACAAAGGGAAAACTGACTGACAGATGATCACATGACACGATCGCACGTGACCAGGCGCCATATTATGTTCTTAAAGGGAAAGTACACCTGAATTAACAGCAGCTGAAACTAATTTCTTATCCTATTTTCCCATCATTTTTGTTAGCTTTAGTTTAGCTCATAAATGAATTCGGTGCTTTTAACTCAACTACATTTATTTGTTAATTACTGAACTTAATGAAAAACAATGTTTAAATTAAAGTCATGAGGACCCAATAAAACAAACAAATGCACTGAATCCACATAATTTCCTAATATTTCTATGTTCTATCATGGAAAACCTAATTTTGTTCCGAGTTTTTCATAAAAGCATTCAAAAAAGACAGACTGTGGGAAGAAATTTATTCTGTTTTGTTTCATATACAGAACAGAAAATGTACAGTTTACAAACAACTGACCAGGTTTATGAAGCAAATAATTTTACAGCACAAGATGGACGCCTGCAGTTCTGTCCTCAGTAAGCACAAATAAAACCCAACCAAGTGGTTTAAAGTGTCTCCTATAGTTTCTGTCACTGTGGGAATCATAAAGTTCTGCTTAGAAAAACACTTTGCGGGGGGGATTAAATTACAGAACAGAAAAGCCACAAATAAAATCCATAACTGGTTCATTAAAACTTTACATTTACAGAAGTGGACAATTCCTCACATTTCATATAAATCACATTTTCAGTTTGTACTGGAGGCGAGTTATGAACAGCAAGCGAATGATAAAAAACATTCCAAACATTTTATTACTTCGACACAAACAACAGAAAAACATACTTTCCTCTCAATTCACAGTCGCTGATGTGTTCGTAGGCAGTGATGTTAATAGCAGAGCGTGTTGGTCAGTATGTTGTTATTGTAAACATTTACGACCGGAAGTCAATTTTATCAGAGCAAGAAGAATAAAGAAGTTCAGTTTTAGGAAATATGGATGTGTGGAGGAGTTTAGTCTGGATCTTACTGCCAGTTTACATCAGAGCGATTTCAGTTTGGTTAATCAAAGTCTCAGAAAAGTCAAGTTAGTAGCTACTCAGAGTCGAGCTATCGAGTACTCTGAGTTGAGCTGAAAGCTAATCCGGGTCAAGCTAAGAGCTATTCAAAGATGAGCTATAAGTCACTCAAAGTTGAGCAACCAGCTACTTAAAGATTAGCAAATAGCTACTCAAAGTTGAGCTAACTGCTACTCAGAGTTGAGCAAATAGCTACTTAAAGTTGAGCTAGAAGCTCTTCAGAGTTGAGCTAACAGCTACTCAGATCAGGCTAACAACTCAGAGTCGAGTGAATAGCTACTCAGAGTTGAGGTAACACCTACTCAGATTCAAGCTGTGTTACTCAAAGTCAAGCTAAAATCTACTTAAAGTTGAGCTAATGGATACTCAAATTCAAGCTGTTACTCAAAGTTGTGCTAACAGATACTCAAAGTTGAACTGAGAGCTACTCAGAGTCCAACTAAGAGCTACTTAAAATTGAGCTAACAGCTACTCAGATTCAAGCTGAGAGCTACTCAAAGTCGAGCTAATAGCTACTCAGAATTGACATAAGAGCAACTCAAAGTCTAACTAAGAGGTACTCAAAGTTGAGCTACCAGCTACTCAGATTCCAGCTAACTGCTAAAGTCAAGCTAAGAGTTACTCAGAGCGGACCAAGCAGTTTTTGGAGAAAATTTGTTATTAAATTTTCAAATTAGAAGTCAGATTGACTTCTTTATGAAAATTTCTTCCCAATTCTCCAGAGATCCCTTTGACTGCTATCTGCTGCAGGTAAGATACTGACTGTTCAAACCACTCCACATAGCCTCATTAAAAAAACATGAACGACAACCTTCAGGGAAAACTCAGTGTGTTTATATAACAGAGTCCATTTGGCACCACAAGTCAGTGCATCTGTGAAGAACGTTTTGTGCCAAATATCTTTAATAACGTTTGCAAAAAGATGTAAATAAAAACACCCTATTCTACACATTACATGCACATCATATACACTAAAATCTTATAGAATTAGCCATTTACAAGGTTTCTGAAAAAGAAGAAAGATACAAGAAATTTATATATATATTCAAGGATGGAAAAAGCCACAAGAAAAGTTGTCGGTTTTGGCAGGCGTGTTGTTGGATGCAGTGAGCTTCTCTGTGCCTGGTGGACTTTAGGTGTCGACTAACTGCTTTTTTAAAGCCATGCCTGTCACTCGATCCTACGTGAAAGAAGGCACTTACAGGAAAGAAGTGGTACCAGCCCCGTCTATAAACCACCACATGGATCTCAGCTGGGAATCTTCAAGTAAATTAGTGGTTTACTTGGTGAGACGACCACCCGAAGAACTGAACGGGAGGAGAGGGGGGTGGGGCTTTTGGTGCCTTCTGTTAATTTCATACATTCAAATGCATGCAATCTTTTTATAACAAACATCTGGGCGTATTTACACAAAGAAGTCTCTGCTGGCTGAGACATTTTAATACGAGGAAGGCAGAAATCTGAAGTTTAGGCAAAACCGTTTATCGTAACAAATTAATGAAAAAAAGATGAGATGATTATATTCAGGGGGAGGAAGATGAACCTCAAACTATCTGTTCACAACACGACTTTATGATTCAGAAAACGTTTCCTTAAAAAATGTTTTTAATTACAAATTTGTGACAAAGACGTGAACGTTTGTGTAAAATTAGTGCAGAGACGAGGGGATTTTTATCAGCTACAGATTTATAAATCCCTTTAAAAAGTCATTCACGTCAAACAATCATCAACTAATCGGTTATTAAATCATCCACAAGTGCTCTATTTTTACATCCTGCTCTATAAAATGGCTATTTCCAGAGTCAGCAGATTTGATGGCTCAGACGATGGTTCAGTGGTGTGACAATAAACGGGACAGATTCTACAGAAACCAGAACCGACAGTGAGACGATGAGTAGAAGCACCTCACCACAAAAGTTCAACAACAACCAGGAAACGGGCCGGTGAAGCAGAGGTTGTGCTTTTTGGAATCTTTCTTTTTGAGCTTCTTCACTTCTTAAAGCGGACTGTTAAAGGTCCAGAGTTCTGTAAGTCCAGAACCGTTATTTCCTGGGGTGAAAGACCATGAGAGGTCTGTCCTCGATCTTCTGCCACGGGCTCTTCTTGTTCTCGTCTTTGTCGTCGGGGTCGTCCTCGGGGCTGGTCATGGAGTCGCGGCGGTTCTCGCTGTTGCTGCTGCGGCTGCTGTTTCCTCGGCTCCGCCCCCTCCTGGTGATGGTGGATCCACGAGAAGAAGGTCCTTCGTCCAGAAGAGGGGTGAGGGAGTTCTCCTCGGGCGACACGGGGCGTCCCTCGCTGCTGCTGGGCTCGCTGTGGTCCTGGTAGGCCAGCTTGGAATAATTCTTCCCTCCTCCACCGCCGCTACCGACACCCTGACCCTTCCGTCCTCCTGACCCCCAGCGCTCGTCTTTCCCCTTCCGGTTGGCAGCCAGTTTTCGCTCTTGGGACTCGAGAGGCGGCTCGAGGTTGACGTCTCGCTGGGTGCCACCAGAGCTGCCTCCAAATCCGCCGCCGCCGCTGAGATCGTTGCTGGCGTCGATGTATGAGTGGCGGACGTGGGCATTAGCGCGCCCGTCCAGGGAGATGAACCAGGCCCGTGGGTGCTGCTTAACGCCCAGCTCTAGCAGCTTCTTCTCAGTCAGAGCTTGCAGCTCCCCGTTCATCTGAGCCATGGTGGAGTCATTGAAGAGCACAGGGATGGTCACCGCGCCGCCGGACGAGTCGGACGCCCAGCTGGGCTCCTCAGAGTCGTCGCCCTGAGATCCGCCTTGCTGCTGGCCTTGTTTCTGGTGGTGATGCTGCTGACCTCCTCCCATCTGTGTCCCGTCTTTGTCCTGGTCCTTCTGGTCTTTGCCGTCCTTGGCGGAGAACTCGGAAGGCAGGCGCATGTAGTGAGCCGGGATGACCAAGGTCGGCACCATGCTCCGATACATGTTCTCTTTCATCTGGTCGATGGAGCTGCAGAAGATGATCTGACCCGGCTGGGTGTTGAGGGAGGTGGGTCTGGCGAGGCTGTCTGCTGCTGCGGCTGAGTACTCCGGAGGTTTGTCCGACTGACTTGGCACGTAGCCCTGAAAGCGAGGCGGGGACGGCGGATCGGACGCGTATCCTCGATTATCGTTGGCGTTGTGATGTCTGTGATACTCGGACTCTTTGCCCTCTTTGGGGCTGTAGCTGCGGTTGTAGTCTTCATGCAGTAAGGGGTTGTCCAGGTTGTTGGTCTCAGTGGCTCGTGTCACCTTCATGGGGAAGCTCTCTCCTCGCTGGGAACCAGATGTGTTTTTTCCCTTTCCGTGTCGCAGCTTGTGAGCCGGAATGTGCTTCGTTAAGTCCTCCCTTGAACTCTGATAGTCTCGAGACGGGGACAAGTCCGACTTGTCATTGGAAGGTCCCGACTCCACATGGCCTCCACAGATCAGATTTAGACGTGAAGTAGACGTACCCTGGTCTCTCTTAGCTCCATTTAGATTAGACGTGTGGGGCTTTCCTTGATGTCGGCGAGGTTTCAAACACCTTCGTCTGGAAGGAGAACAAACAGAGATCAGAATCCAAGGAAATGATTCACCTAAAGAATCGGTCAAACAATTTTCTGTTCATGAAATCCTAAAAGTGAGACCTGCAGTAGTAAAGCAGCACACAGAGCAGGATGAGGACCAGCAGGGCCAGTGAACCCAGGATGGACAGCAGGAACAGGGTGTGGTAGGTGGTGATGTCCCTCAGGCCCGGATAAGACAAACCAAAACCTGCAAAATATTTCATTCATTACAAATAAGAAAGTCATGTTGTTCGATACAAAACACAAATTTTATCTAAAACAGAAAAGAAATAGGATATCTATATGATAAAGATTAATTTAAAAAGTTGACTGGAGAGAAAAAACAACTCCTGGTGAATTAGCCTCAGAGCATGCCGTTAGCAAAACATTTCACACAATGTTTTATTGAGCAAACTGTAACAGTACAAACATCTGTTTTCTAAAACAATAAAATGTAAATTGTCCTCTCATACTGCTAAAACACTTTAGAGCTTGAGTTGGTTGGTGGCTATATAGCTATATATAGCTGCTAGATTGACCATGTAGCTACTGAGTTGAGAGTAGCTGTTAGCTTGAACGTGTAACAGTTAGCTTAACTGTATAGCCTTTGGCTTGATTGTGTACCAGTTAGCTTGACTGTGTAGCTGTTAGCTTGGCAGTGTAGCTGCTAACTTGACTCTGTAGATATTAACTTAACTTTGTACTTGTCAGCTTGAATTTGTAGCTACTAACTTGTATCTGTTAGCTTGAAAGTGTAGCTACTAATTTAGCTATGTACCTGTTAGCTTCAATGTGTGGCTACTAACTTGACTGTGTAGCTGTTAGCTTGGCAGTGTAGCTACTAACTTGACTCTGTAGATATTAACTTGACTTTGCACTTGTTAGCTTGAATGTGTAGCTACTAACTTGTATCTGTTAGCTTAAAAGTGTAGCTACTAAATTAGCTATGTACCTGTTAGCTTCAATGTGTGGCTACTAACTTGACTGTGTAGCTGTTAGCTTAATTGTGTGGCTGCTAACTTGACTCTGTAGATATTAACTTGACTTTGTACTTGTTAGCTTGAATGTGTAGCTACTAACTTGTATCTGTTAGCTTAAAAGTGTAGCTACTAAATTAGCTATGTACCTGTTAGCTTCAATGTGTGGCTACTAACTTGACTGTGTAGCTGTTAGCTTAATTGTGTGGCTGCTAACTTGACTCTGTAGATATTAACTTGACTTTGTACCTGTTAGCTTGAAAGTGTAGCTACTAATTAAGCAATGTACCTGTTAGATTCAATGTGTGGCTACTAACTTGATTGTGTAGCTGTTAGCTTAATTGTGTGGCTGTTAGCTTGGCAGTGCAGTACTTAGCTTGACTGTGTCGCTGGTAACTTGACTATGTGGCTGTTAACCTTTAGGTTGCACAGTCCAGAACTAGGTTTATCTGATATTAGCATTTAGGAACCCGTTATTAGCTGTGCTCTAATGATTTCATCATCTGTGTATCAAAAAGTCAAAAATTATTTTGAGAGAAAAAGGAAACAAGTAAAAACAACAACTAACAGACACAACATTCTAAGAAGTACCAAATAATTTTTTTTTATAAATATGATTACAGGAAGAAGAGAATAAAAAGGCGAGTACCTGAAGATGAAGGAAAGGCAGCTAACCAGTATCCCATTTGCGGAACCACAACGTTCCACACAAACTGTGTGCCGTCCTTTTTGATGTAGCCTGTCCCGTTACGAACCCACAGTCCTGAAAATAATATTTATAATCTATATTAATATACATGTAAAGCTTTAAAAACTTCAGAAACTTTAAACTTCAGAGCACATAAATAGTTTAGATTTTCTATTTCAGGAGGGTTATATAACTTCATGTCAGCTCTGCTGCTCCACAGCATCAATGATTGATGTGTTTTCCTCACCCGTCTTTGGCTGATACAGCCAGGCAGGTATGCTCGTGGCCATCCTGTTCCGGGTGTCAGACGGCAGCGGCACAGAGACGTGGATCGGTTCTGAGACCTTGATCGCACCGCCTTCTTTGTCAAAGAGTTGAATGCTGACCACAGCGAGAGCTGTCAAGTCCATCCATCCGGTTTCTGCCCCTGCGCAGGAAACAACACTGACTACAATTATTACATACAGTTTAATCTTTACTTTATTTTAATACAATAAAATAATCCATCTAAAGTGTCCTTGTAGGCAGATGGACTCAGACCTGAGCTGTTGGTCTCCTGGCCGAGGAGGAACGGGAACCCGCCGATCTCATACTGACTCCGGGCTGTGGTCAGCGAGGCCGACAGCGATGTGTAGTTGGAGCTGGACGGTAGGTGAATGAACTTCCTCTGGAGCTGAACCAGGGGCTGGTTCCGAGCTCCTGAAAAAGACAAACAAAAGCTGGTGAATCTTAAAGCTGAAAACAAAAAAAACATCAGGTTTTGGTGTCTTATCAGAAAAAAAGTAGGTCCGATCTCACCTGGTGACCCAGAGAGAACCTGCAGGACGTCATCATACAGGATGAGGGTTCCCGGCCTCTCGGCGAGGAGGTACAGGCTGACCGAGGCGTACACTGAAACAGACGTTTTATAATAACTGACACTATGAAGGAGATATACATCAACATTTCCATTAGAGCTTTGGACCTACATGGGATCCGGTTGGAGTGCCACGGCACCGAGTTGGTGATGTAATCCTGTTTGGAGGCTGTGATGATGACCCAGGTGCCGACCCGGTACAGGAAGCTGACTCTCACCACGCCGTCATTTCCAGCACGACTCGACGCCAGGAGGGTCTGATTTCCCTGAACTTCCACCTGAGAACCCGCTACCGGGGACAGGTCGCTGTTGTCAAACACCTGCACTTTTATTTCTACCTCTGAAAGATACAAAAATAAGAAATATTTAGAGTTTTCTTTAATGGGAAAAAAAAAACATTAACTAGTCTCATGACAAAAACATTTAAAAGATCACAAGACTTTATTTTAGCAGATAAAATATGTTTTTTCATCCCTAATTTAATTAAACTGTACTTTTGAGGTAGTAATTACAGTTGAGCTTAACTCCATTTATCAAGTCACCTTTGGCTTCATTACAAGGACAAACTCATTAAGCAGCAACATAATGCTCACAACCCAAATTAACACTGGGCCCATGCATGAGTGGGTTATTAAAGTAAAGACGGCAACATTAAAACACAAAAAAAGGCAAAAATCAGCCTTTAGATTTAAGAGATACAGTTTACATCTATTTGCCATCAACACCAATATTAAATCTGCAGATGACACTACTCTAGTGGGACTTGTGGAGACTAGCTGTTGGTATCCTACTATCGCTCAACCATGGAGAGCGTGCTGACAAATAACTGGTCGCCTCTTCCCTCCTCGACAATATCTCCAGCAGCTGCTGTATCTCAAGGGCAAATAGGATATTCAAAGACCACCTTCATCCTGGTCACCACCTGCTCAGCCTGCTGCCCTCCTGCTGAAGGTACAGGAGCATCAAGAGCTGCAACAATAGACTAAACAGAAGTTTCTTCCCATAGAACATCCGGACTGTGAACATCAAACACCCTAAGTGCAATGACTACTTTATTGTTGGTTTTGTCACTAAATCTTCATTATACTGTATATGTTGCTGTTATTCTACATGTTCAATTAAGACAGTTCAATAAAGACTATTCTATTATATTCTATTCTATATATTAATGCAGTTTCTGTACACTTACTGGTAGCTAAGAGCTTGTTTAGCTGAGGGCTAACAGATTGTTGTTAAGTAAACTATTAGCTAGGAGCTAACATTTTGTTGACAGGTGAACTATTAGCTAGGAGCTAACATTTTGTTGACAGGTGAACTATTAGCTATGGGCTAACATTTTATTGTTAGCTGAACTATTAGCTAGGGGCTAACATTTTATTGTTAGGTGAACTATTAGCTAGGAGCTAACATTTTGTTGTTAGGTGAACTATTAGCTAGGAGCTAACATTTTATTGTTAGCTGAACTATTAGCTATGGGCTAACATTTTATTGTTAGCTGAACTATTAGCTAGGGGCTAACATTTTATTGTTAGGTGAACTATTAGCTAGGAGCTAACATTTTGTTGTTAGGTGAACTATTAGCTAGGGGCTAACATTTTGTTGTTAGGTGAACTATTAGCTAGGAGTTGACTAGTGTAGAGAAAATTATTAGCTGAGCTTGTTTAACAAACTATTAGCTGTAGGCTAACAGTTGGTGTATAAGAAAATATTAGCTAAAGGCTAAAGGTTTGCAGTAATAGTTTGAGGTAATGTTTATTGTAAAGTCCACAAGTTACTAGATTATTATTAATTTATGATAAACTGAGCCCATAAAATGATAAGGAACATAACATGTTCTATAAATTAAATGCTTTGCTGTTACAAAGTTAGCTAAAGGCTAATATGATTTAGTTAGCAACCTAAACATAAAAGTAGCTAAGCTATACATACAACTTTATTACTGTAATACTAAGAAAAACTTGAAACTATGAAGTGTTTAAGGGACATTCTTTTTGTGTTTAAGTTACATTTTTGACACATTTTTCATTTAAAGGTGTTCAGATTGGACTTTAGAGGAGCATATTTTTGATGTGATCATATCCAGTAGGAAAAGATTACTGTTCTAAAATTAAATGATGATGATGTTTGTAGTCGCTCACAAACACCCTCCCTACAAGTCTCATCCTCATGTTTTCAGCCCTGGAACATTTCACTTCTCATCCGGCCTCTTGGACGGGATTGATGTGGGTCATCCTGTTGCCATGGATACGTCCCGACTCACCAAAAGCTGCCTTGTTGTGCTTCCTCCTGCAGGAACGATGAGCTCTGGGCATCTGAAACCCAGCAGAGACGAGCTCCCTCATGTGACAGCAAAGGGTCACGCTAACATTAACGTGTGTGTGTGTGGGTTTGTGTGTGTCCACTCAACGTGGATAAATGCTGTCATCTATGACCCTCACTGAAACAATAACCGCTCTGTTGGAGAGGATTTCCTCAGTCTAGACTCTGCAATTGAAAAATGTTCTTGAAGCAGAAACTCTTAGTCACTTGATGGGAAGTTTTGGTTTTTCACAATAAAAGCAGCTCAGTGTTGCTCACTGTCTTAATGTGGCAGGAGGGGGGCAGAAAATCCTGGGTTGGCAACAGGGCCAGAAAAGAATTTAAAAGAGGCCATTTTTTTAGGGTGACCGTTGTCTTGCAGAGCTAAACTCCAACTCACCCATTAAAATAGCCAGAATATCCCTTTTTAAACTAAATGCCATATTTTGTAGAGCTGACTGTGTGTTGTTTCCTGGAGTATTTGATGGATAAAGTGTCAGTTACGCTCCTGCAGATGTGAGACCACCCGTGCATGCTAAACACACAGATTACATAATGCCCTTTGAAAAGCACGGAATAAAAATAAAATAAAAAACAAATGATTCCAGAGAAGGGACCTCAACTCCTCCTGGCCTGTGTTCAGTGGAGCATCATGGAGGTCTGATGATTTCTACCTGAGCCCACATCAAACCACTATGATCCAGGATCCTGGGTCCAAACAGAACCAGGACTCAGTGCAGCTGGGCCTCCCTCCTGTCACCTCACCTCTCACCCATCAGTGAGTCCAAATGATCAAAACCAAATCCTCTAGAACACCTTTCTGCTCCAACATCAAACAATCAGGACGCAGTAGATAAAACATATAAAACTGCAACCATCCAACCAAACGACCAACCAACCATCCAGCCAGCCATCCAACCAACCAACCACTCCCATGATCTCATTGTGCTGCATCCCCTCCTCCTGCAGGGCCGATCCTTACCGAACTGATCCGGCAGAGATTTGGTCAGAACCTCCGGGACCGAGCACAGCCACACGCACAGCAGCAAACGCGGGAAGCGGTTGGGCAGCAGCATGGTTGCAGTTACATGTCTGCCCGGCAGGTCTGGGCTCGTGTGTCCATGTTTGTCCTCGGACTGAAGAGCGGAGCTCAGAGACGCTGCTTCGCCTTGTTTTTATTGTCTGAGGAGACGCGGAGGACAGAAACGTGTCCCCCTGCTGGCCTCAGGTGGAACTACAACGTCATCATTAAAGGCCCAGCGTTTTGTGAAGGAATGTCGCCCGCCGCTTTGATAATAGTCTAGTCAAACCCATAGATATCGTATAAATAAATAACGTATACATATCTGTGGTCAAACCAGTCAAATACTAACCAAAAACAGTGATTAAACAGCTAATTAAAACAAATGGTGCTCAACTAACCAAAATTAATTATGCTAAGATAACAAATCATGCTAATATAACAACACCTGTAATCCTAAACTAACTGAAACTTATTATCCTATGCTAACCATAACAATGGTGCAAAGATAACTATTACAAATTTTGCTTAACCACAATTAATGACACGAATCCAACAAAACTCATAATGCTAAGCTAATTAAAAGTCTAAACTAGCAAAAATTATTAATTCTAAGCTTTCCAAAATTCATAATGCTTAGCTAACAAAAACTTGTAATGCTAGGCTAACTAAAACATGATGCTGAGCTAATCCAAACAAATGATGCGTTATTTATGCTAAACTAACCCAATTTATTTATGCTAAGCTTAACAAAACTAATGATGCCAAGATAACTATAACAAATTATGCTAAACTAACCAGTATTTATGATGCTCAGATAACAAAATTGTTATGCT
Organism: Cynodonichthys magdalenae; assembly: GCA_031762555.1. Lineage (NCBI taxonomy): Eukaryota > Metazoa > Chordata > Actinopteri > Cyprinodontiformes > Rivulidae > Cynodonichthys > Cynodonichthys magdalenae. The sequence continues at coordinate 18,195,744 of JARVJO010000125.1, read as the reverse complement.
AAGCTAAATGACCTTAGTGTGCTAAACTAACTTTGGTGCTAAGCTAACCATAACAATGTCCTTGTGCATCTCACTAATCCAGGTAGAGACTTCTTCAGTCGGAAGTCTAGGCTAATCAAAACCAGTGATGCTAAGCTAACTGGGCTGCAGAGACTAAAACTAAAAATTAATTTCTAAAAACACAAACAGAAAGAGAAAACTAAATTCATTGGAGGTGACAGAACAGGAACAGGGTTTTTTTTAAATATTTTTTTTCAAGTAACATGCAAAAAGCTACAGAAAACAAAGACTAAAAAGTTTTAAAAACCCAAACCATAAAGATTTGACTTAAAGAAAACCAGTTTATGTTTTTTTAATGGTTTATGTTGTTCTAATACCTGTATGACCTCTGACCTGTAGGTTCTGTCAGGCCCTGGTAGCAACACGCTGGGTTTGGGTTGGTTTAAATGAGGGGAAACACAAAATAAAATAAAATCCCACCCATCACCAGTTCCTAATGTCTCTGACCACAATCTGGGGGGAATGCAACAAATAAAATAAAAACAAAGAAAAAACACATCTTTATGAGACTCATTTTCCACTCTTATTAGAGTAAATTAAGTTTTTAACAAAATGCCAAACATCAAGCTGAGCCAAAGCTGCTGCAGTTTGAGACGTCTGCAGGCGTAAATGGTTCCTAAAGACCTGCTGAGTGAGGTTCTGATCCAGTTTCAGAACTTTACTCCATAAGTAACAGTGAGCAAAATGTATTTTTAATAGATCTTCCATTTAACGTCAGCAGTCAGGACGTGTTCCATCAGTTTGGACACGTCTGGTTCTGAAGAACCGTTTGTCAAACGTCCACAGAGAGATCTGAGGATTAACCAGAGCTCATCAGTCAGACTGGAAAACTCCCTCTGCTCCAGTCGACGCAAACTCCTTCTGACAGGAAGTCACGGAGGAGAAAGAGGCCAGATCATTATTTAAAAAGGAAAAAAAAGTTTGAAACATTTCAGAGCCGGTTCTGGTTCAGACACAAAGTTTCATCGGATCGGATTAAAGCTGCTGTTTGAGTCTCAGTCTGTGGTGTTCTGGAAAATAAACATTTAACGAGCGGAGAAACAGAAAAATGTGATGAAACTGATGAGAAAACTATTTTTTTCACCTCATCAGATCACTGAGAGTAGTGGACAAAAGTACGGATCCTACTGGTCAAATATTACTACAATAAAATTAAAAGTAACTTTGTCAAATTATTACGTAAGTTAAAGTACTGGAGTATGTGCTTTCAAAAATACTTAGTATTGATAGCAGTTAAAAAGTTCAAGAATAATTGAGAAAATCTGCTATATTAATAGAACAGTAACTCCAAATTTATAATAATATAAGTGTTTTGCTCAGGGACACAATGGCAGTATTCTCTCAGGCAGGGATTTGAACAGACCAACTAAGTTTGAGCCATTTTGGTGTTTGCTTTTGACACCTCTGCTCATCGTGATTTAAAGCACAGAAATCTTCACTTTTCATTTGAATAAAAAAAAAAAAAAGAAGCCTGTTAAGCGAGAAGCAAAACATCTTCATTTAACAGAAATCTTGGAATCTAAAAATATTGTTTTAATTAATGTTAAAAGTGTCATTAAAGAGGTGGCGCCCTGCCAGCTGTTTAAGCACGTTGTTGGCAGAAAGTGACAGATTTGATGCCAGAGGCTTCATTTTAAAAGTCCTTTAGTGTCGAGAAACAAAAGTCATCTTGGTTTGTCCTCAGCTGATGGAACACGACTCTGCTCTGATGGTTTGTTAATAAATTAATGTTCTTGTTTTGTATCAGTGGATTTAATTAGAGGATGTTCAGAGAATAAAGTTTTGGTTTCAGGGTGTCATACTGTGGACCACCAGCAGGGGGCAGAGCAGAGCTGCAGCATGGGGTTTTCTGCTGAATGTCACCTTTTTATCTCAGCTCCTGTCATGGTGCAGCTCTCAGTGACGTTTGTCACATGACCTCAGACTGATGTGGAGGATCTACATCCATTGTTCTGGTTCAGGAGCAGGGAAACAGAACCAACATCAGCAGAATTCAGACCTGAGGATCTGAAACTGGACTAAGGTTCTGCTACAAATTGGAGTGAATGCCAATTTTGTTTTAGAAAAAAGTAAAAGTAAACATTGAATGTTGGTCTGTAACTTTTGAAATCAACCTAATTCAAGACAACCGCCACTGCTAATAGACCTTAAAATGCAGAAATGGCCACTACTCAGGTAATTTAGGTTACCTGAGAGTCATCCCTTACACATAATCTGAGCACTGATAGATTGTGCAAATGCATTTGCAAAGAAGACTGTGGATGATAACAATTTCTTCTGTCTGGTTCTGTGTCCTTCTCTGAAAGATCTGTTAGAACCTCAAAAATTACAGCCCTAAAAGGTTTTGCTAAAGGTGTAAAATCTCATTATTAGAACTAAAATAAAAACACCTTTTTAGGCACTAAATGAATCAAAAGCCCACTAAGTTCTGAATGTATATCATAATTATCCTAATATTCACAGTTTAACACAATTTAGATATTTTTCTGGTCACCATGACTGGTGATAGTTGGTCTTTTATTCTGACATTAATTTTCTTCCATAATAAGTGCTGATAAAATTAAATTTAATATAGACGTTATAAATAGAATTTCAAATGGGTTATTATCTGTAATTAAATTAAGAATGGCTCTTATGTTTAATAAATTACATCAGGCTTCAAATAAGCAGGAACTAAACCACAGAGTCAATTGCTGTGTGCTGCCAAAAAGACAGCAGTGATATAAGGTTTTTGTCTGTCTGTGTGCAAGGTTTAAATGTTTCATGAACCACTGGACAGAATAAGACAAAAACTCTCAGATAATCAGTGGTTGTATGTCCAACTGAGTAACTTTTATTGTCTTAATTCAATGGGGACCTTCACTCAGGCTATTTTTAGAACACTGGTCACGTGATTATGTCAGGTTGATACTGGCGCGCGCGTACAAATTTTGACTTAGCTGTGTTTAAACTTAAATTGGGGAAAAAAGCATCGAAGTCCACCGGGAGGACCACAAAACATAGTGCTACGGTTCTGACAACAGTGACTCAGGATGCAGCCAACACGGAAGGAGTATTTTTTATCACTTTTTTCCCAAGCTAAGATGCTAGCTAATTGCTAGATTCGATGTAACGAGCAGATTTTGATTGGGAATAAGTGCAACCAACGGACTTAACGTCTGCTCCACACATTTTACCAGAGGTAAAAGACCAACACTGGACCACCCGGATCATATCCCTGCACTTTCTGTCGATAAACAGGTACTGTAAACCTTACTGTTTTTACAGTAGACTACTGCTAGCTTTACTCCTAGCATACATGCTAGCCTCAAACAACGATCTACTACTGCAGTCAGTCACACATACGATATTATAAGTACAGAAATTCTAAACAACACCATTAAGTTTCTTTAAACGACGCAGAAGCAGTGACTCGAGTGATAAAAATACTCACACAGACAATAAATGCAGCAAGCTGAGCTATAAAAACCAGTAAAAACACCAACCTTTTTAACTCGCTTTCCAAGTCTGTTGAAGACCTCGACCCTCCTCCAGCCAACCTTTCAACTGAACTTTGGTGTGATTCCTTATGTTGGATGTGTGGAAATTTGCTCTGGGAACATCTTTTTCTGTTGGTATTAACATTGACTCTCGTCTGTGAGTCTGATCATTTTAGAGAGTGGCAGATAATGTATGCAAATGATATGCGTGTGTATCATAGGTCCCCATTAAGTAACTGTTTGGTGAGAATAATTTGTCAAGGTGAGCTAGTTAGGATAATTTAGGCTGTGAGCAAAGCTAGCTTGTTATTATTAGCCACTAAACCTTTGGTTTAATAAAATAATTAAAAATATAACATATCTAATTTACAGATAGCTAGTTAAATTAACGTAACATAACATGAGAGGATAGCTAGTTAGGCTAATGTAGCATAGCATCAGAGGATAGCTAGTTAGGCTAATGTAGCATAGCACAAGAGGATAGCTAGTTAGGCTAATGTAGCATAGCATGAGAGTATAGCTAGTTAGGCTAATGTAGCAAAGCATGAGAGGATAGCTAGTTAGGCTAATGTAGCATAGCACGAGAGGATAGCTAGTTAGGCTAAAGTAGCATAGCATGAGAGGTTAGCATAAAATGTTTTATTACTACCTTAATCTGATGATACCCATAGAGTATATAGCTTTTGAATATTTCTCAATTTAAAACACAGGTAGTACCAAAAAATATATTTAATTAAGTAAAATGTTTAAATGCATTTAAAAATATATATTTCGACTGTTAATACAGCAGTATTGTATTTTGTTTTTTATTGTAAGAAGATTTTCTTTTTTGTTTTAATGAAAGAAGGATTGAATAAACCTTGTTATATCATGATCAGAAGAAAGTACCACAAGTGGTCTTTGGTTATCAGATATTAAGTTTATCATTTAGGAGCTGTTTTCTACTGTGAGATTCTGCTTGAAACATTTAAAGTACTACTACATTCCAGTTGAAAGTTTTTGACAGCATGTTTTATAGGTTCAGACATTTGAACCACAAGTACCGACACCTCATTACTTTTTGGAAGTTGCACACCTGTACCCAGACGGGACCTTCAGGTGCATCAAATCTGAACGCTGGATGTGCTCTGTCGATGAAGATAAAATGTCAGCCATGTTTTCAAAACATCTCTGCAATGAAAGGAGCATTTCCTGGCAGATCTCTGTGAATCTTAGCATCTGCTTCTTTGCGTGACAGATTAGGTGTGAAGACGAGCAGCAGAGCCAAGATTCCTCCTCGTTTGGGCTGCAGCGATGCGACGGAGCTGTCAGGTGAGTTAGAGAAACTGTCTCAGCTGGATCTGGGGCATATTTTTTTTACCGTGTATACTATTGATGGAGATGATGATGTAAGAGTATTCTGAGACAAAATGTTAGTGGAAAATAAGTGTTTGCCAGTTGGATGAGGTGGACAGAAGCATGCTCTGTGGACCTGGAAAATACTTGGTCCAATAAAGTTCTGATCAACAAATGAGCCAAACAGATCCTGAGCTGAGTCCTCCTCTAAGCTGGCATCTCATTCCCCCCCATTTTTGTGTTATAGTGGTTCTGTTGCTCTTTCTTATTTTCTTGTTTTGGACTCTCTGGTCTGTTTTCTGACTGCTTCTGGGCTCAAGTCCTAAATTAAAGAGTGTTTTCCACTGGAGAAACACTCTTTAAAAAACAGGTCCAAATCAGGTAAGAAAACAACCATGAGGGAGGACCTTTGAGTTCACCCTAAACCTCAAACCTTTAAGTAAATTTCTAAATTTTAAGGGTTTGTAACCACGTTTCTTGCAGCCAAGCAATAAAACTACAACCTCCGACTCGTAAATCTGTACTCTTGGCTGTGCACATTATTTTCTTGCCCATGTTGTACCAACCTTTATCATTTCATTTATAGGAGTACATTTCTTGGAATAAAGCAAAACTCAAAAACCAACTACATTCAGCTTTTTGATATTATAAACATATTTGTCAAGAGTCTGTGTGTGGTTCCTTATTTGTTTTTTTAGAATTTCAAAATAAAATTGTAAAAAAAAAAAAAATCTGTTTTTTGTGTTCCAGTTTTAAAATCTAAATGTAAAATGGAACTAATAAAAAATCCACAGTGTTTGATGTGTCCAAAATGAAATGTTTTTTAGGGGTGTAAGAAAATATTGGTTCCCTGATATATCACAATATTTCGTTTACTGATACTGTATCAGTTCTCAAAAACTCTGTTTTGATTTTTAATTAAGAGTTAGCTTAGATTATTTGCATGTAATGCTTGGCTTGCTCTTCATACTGAAATTTTAAAATTAGAATCTTTTGGAGAAAAAAATAGCAATGTATCACTTTGCTTACAGTATCGCAATATCCCTATATATCACAATATATCCTATCGTGACCCCTGTGTTGTGATGTGTATCATTTTAACAAATTATTGCCGATACACAGCTCTAATAACTTGAAGTAAAAAAAAAAAAAAATTTTTTTTTAAATTAATTGACCTGTAATATAAAAATAGATTTTAAACCAATTTTAAATCAATGATTCAATGCAGCAGAATAAACAAATTTAAAAAATCTTTCTTAGGTGCACTAACACAAAAGTTAAGTGCACCCAAATTTTCAACCACATCACATTTAACCGAGTTTTACAGGTTCATTTTTTGTTAAATCACTGTCCATTAAGGCAATATTAACTCGCAAATAATTAGTAAACATAGCGTTCTATATTTGAACCAGAATTGTACAAGACCTATAACTTACTGAAAAGTATTTAAAGGGATTTTATGACCTGAAGTTTTAACTTAAACATTTCAAGATAAATTAAACAAAATAAATTAGAAATTCTAAGTGTAAATGTTTAAGAACTGAACATTTTATAAACGTCTCAAACTGAACATTTCATGGCTAAACGTCTTTTAGACTACACATGACCCTCAGATGTTCAACTCTTGTAGTTTGGCCTTCTGGATCTTTGGCCTTGGCTAAACCAGAATGATGAACAAAGAATAATGATTAATAGCAGAAATATTACTATTTATTTAAAGTGCACATTTTTTTTATTGAAAATTACAGAACATGGAAAAAGTCTTCAATTTAATTAGCATTAGTTGAATCTTTTGCATCTCTCACTTAAATAACTAATATGTCTAGTCATAAAAAAAATTTCAGATACCTGGCATGTGAATGTGGTGAAGCCGATTATGTGTAAAAATGGTCTGCCATAGAGAAAGAAAAGTGCGACCAGAAATTTTTTTAGGAAATCAGCTTGCGATTTGCAAACAAATTGGTCGCAAATCTAGAGCCCTGATATACACTCACCGGCCACTTTATTAGGTACACCTGTCCAACTGCTCATTAACACTTAATTTCTAATCAGCCAATCAGATGGCAGCAACTCAGTGCATTTAGGCATGTAGACATGGTCAAGACAATCTCCTGCAGTTCAAACCGAGCATCAGTAT
>JARVJO010000125.1:18131728-18180957 GCA_031762555.1 Cynodonichthys magdalenae | reverse complement strand
ATTTATTAATCATTTTATGCATCTGTTTTTATGTCCAAAACTAATTTGTTGTACTCTATTTTTTTTTTTGAACAATCTTTATTTAAGAATATTATGAATCCAACATATATGCAAATGTATATTTATACATGCACTTACATAATACAACAAAAGAAAAGGACAAAAAGAAAAAAAAAGGGGGGGGGCTTAGCAAACAGTAAAATACAGTTCGGCAATTGACATTTCTTACAGAGGTACTCATGGGCTCATACTAAAGAAAGGTGTACATATCCAGTTACTTCCGTTAAGAGAGAGAGACATTCAAAGGGGACCGACACAATTTTTTTTTTGTTTTTGTTTTTTTGTAACCCATAACATCTTTATCCGTGTGGCCAGCCAAAGTGGGAGATAGCTGGGGTCCAGACACTCAGAAAAATGTCAATTTTTACATGAAGTTTTGCTGTTATCTTTTCCATTATATACACATTCTTCAATCTTTCTTGCCATTGTTGAAGGGTGGGAGGTAAAGGCTTGAGCCAGTACAGAGTTATCATTTTCCTTGCTACTAGTAGCAGAATCTGTAATAACTGGACTTCCTTTTCCCCAATATCTTCTCCTGGGGTCAAGCCTAATATATAATGCAGTGGGTTCAGTGGTAACGTGAACTTAAATATTTTTTTAATTTCTGTCTGAAGTTCTTGCCAGAATGGAATCAGTACTGGGCAATCCCAAAAAATGTGAGTGTGATCCCCAATCTGATTACAGCTCCTCCAGCACAAATTTGTAGCATTTCTGTCGTATTTTGAAATACTGAAAGGAGTTTTGAAGAATCTCATTCTTAGTTTCCAGTCGAATTCCTTCCAGCCTGGACTGTGGGTGATCTTAAAACCTTTTTCACAAATCTCCTCCCACTCCTTATCTTCAATAACGATATTCATTTCTAATTCCCACTTTTGCTTTATATCTATAGAATTATCAGAGAAATGCATCTGTAAATGTTTATATAGATTAGATATAATCTTCCTCTTATTATTGTCCACTACACATTTTATCAGAAATATTTCTAAAAGTAATGCATTTTGTTTCAAGGTAGGCCATTCTTTGTGTGATAAAAGGTAATCCCTTAATTGTAAGTACTTATAGAAATCTTTTGAGCATAATCCATATTTATCTTGTAACTGCTTAAATGACCTAAGAGTTTCTCCACTGAATAACTGATTAATTCTTATTAATCCTTTCTGTGCCCATCTCTGATAACCTGTATCCAGTTTGTTTGGGAAAAAAGTCAGTAATCTTGGCTATTTTTATTATGCGTGATATTGTCAAAGGTGCTCCTACTTTCTTCCTCACTAGAGACCAAACTCTGTATGTACAACTAATCCACTCATTTTCAATTTTTAAATCCTTCCAATTTTTTCCCTCCATAAATGGCATCACTTCAAGAGGTACCAGCGGGCATGCATTGTTCTCCAGACCAATCCAGTTCGTCTCCTCATTCTGTACAAGCCACTCAACCACAACACGAAGTTGTGCTGCCCAGTAGTACAGTTTCAGATTGGGCAGACCAAGGCCACCTTTTTCTCTTGAACTTAACAATAATTTCTGTCTGATTCTTGGTTTCCTCCTTTGCCAAATAAAATTATTAATAATTTTATCCAATATTTTAAAAGTGGAGGCAGGTATCCAAATAGGTAGTGCCTGAAAGGGGTACATTAATCGTGGGAGTATATTCATTCTCACTGTTTCTATTCTGCCTAAAAGAGACAGAGGAACAATCTCCCATCTGGACATGTCTGATTTTATCTGTGTGATTAATCTACTATAATTTCCATTAAATAATTGTGAGGTTTGTGGTGTAATCATCACACCTAAATATTTGAATCCCCTCTTGGACCAATTAAAAGTGACCTCTTTATCTAAACCTGAAGGCCATTTTCCCACCAACATCATAGCTTCAGACTTGGTTTCATTAACTTTATAGCCTGAAATTTCTTCAAACTCTTTTAAACTAGTCATAAACCTAGGGATTGAGCTCTGAGGGTTAGAAATATACAAAATAATGTCATCCGCATATAATGAGATTTTATGGGTGATTCCACCTGCTGTTACTCCATGAATTCTAGGGTCTGTTTCTGCCAGAGGCTCGATACGGCAAATAATAGAGGCGAAAGAGGACATCCCTGCCTAGTTCCTCTTTTTAAACCAAATTTCCTTGAGGTGTATCCATTCACCTGTACTTTGGATGTGGGTCCAGAATATAGCACACCAATCCAATTGATAAAGTCTCTATAAAACCCCATTTTTGCCAGTGTGTGTTTCAGATACTGCCAGTCCACCCTATCAAATGCTTTCTCAGCATCAAGGCTGAGAAGCATTGAAGGGTCTTGTTTTTGTCTCGCCACAGAGATCACATTTAAGGTTCTCCTAATATTATTTATCCCTAAGCGTCCTGTTATAAACCCTGTTTGGTCTGGTTTAATTATTGTGTGGATGCATTTTTGAATTCGGTTTGCCAGTATTGTAGTTAAAATTTTCAAATCACAGCAGAGCAAACTTATTGGTCTGTAGGACGAGCAATTTGTGGAGTCTTTGCCCTCTTTGGGAATTATAGATATCATTGCTTCTGACCAAGACTTTGGGGGGGTCCTTATTAGTGAGCGCGTAATTAAATAGTCTTTGTAATAGGGGCGTGACCTCAGCTTTAAAATGCTTATAAAATTCCGCAGGAAATCTATCAACTCCTGGCACTTTACTGTTCTTTAAATTGTTTATGACTTCCTCAATTTCCTGTTTTGTGATTGGATCTCTCATTGCCTTGGCATCATTTTCAGTTAATTTTGGTAACTTAATTTTACCCAATACATTCTTAATCTTCTCTATTTTACTGTCTGTTTCTTCTGAATCATAAAGTGTCTCATAGTAAGCTGAGAAAGCTTCTGCAATGTCTTTAGGATGGGACAGCATTTTCCTTGTACAAGGATTCATTATCTTTTCCACTGTGCGATCTGCCTGTTTCTTGCGCAGCTGAAATGCTAGTAGCCTGCTGGCCCTATTCCCTGATTCATAATACTTTTGATTAGCAAACCGTAAAGCCCCCTCTTCCTTGTGCGTCAACAAGATGTCCAGTGTTTGTCTGTATTCACCAAGAGATTTTAAAGTAGTTTCATCATTAGTCTTTTTATGTTCCTCCTCCAGTTGTCGTATGTGATTTTCTAACTCTACTTGTTGTTTATCGCGTTCTCTTTTGATTTGGGATGACAAAGAGATTAACGTCCCCCTCAGCACCGCTTTTCCAGCTTCCCAAAGAGTTGACACTGATACTTCCCCATTGTCGTTATGTTCCATATACTCAGTCCAGTTTTTTTTTTATTCTTTGGACTATTTCTGAGTAATTTAGAAGTGAAACATTCATTCTCCACTGTTTAGGTTGTTTGTTCTCTAAATTTATTGTCATAATAACTGGACTGTGGTCTGATATAGTTAATGGTTCAATATGTGCATCCCTCCTTAAAACGAAAAAGAGATCTATTCTGGAATAACTTCCATGGACCTTTGAAAAAAAGGTGTAATCACGCTCCTTAGGGTGGCTTTGACACCATGTATCCACTAGCCCCATTTCTTCAATCAGACTGGGCAGAATTTTAGCCTTCTGTGGCACTGGTCTCTGTTCAAATGGGTATTTGTCCAGTTTGTGGTTCATCACACAGTTAAAATCCCCTCCAACTAGTATAAATCCATCAACTTTTGCTGTCAAAAGAGCTGAAATGTCCTTGAAGAAGCTAGGTTCATCTTCATTAGGCACATAAATGTTTAAGAGGGATATTCTCACTCCTCTAATTGTACCTACAACCAAAATGTAGCGTCCCGTTTTTCCTTCATACGTGTTCTCTACAACGAAGCCTAGTGATCTATGACATAAGATGGCAACTCCTCTCCGTCTGCCCCTCTCACATGAAGCACTGTAAACCTGCCCGACCCACGCCCTTCTGAGTTTTTTATGTTCTGTCTCATTAAGGTGGGAGCATTATTGCAATTGAACAATTCAGCCTTTTTAGCTGGGTCAAAGTTTTATTTCTCTTTATTGGATTATTTACTCCATTTATATTTTATGTGATTACTGTTAATGTGTCCATTTTTGTAGCTTAAGGTTTTTGGGTTTTTCCCCCTCTCCTTTTTCTCTTCCTTATAAACATATCTAAATGACTACTGTTTCTCCCTTGTACCTGTACTTAGTAACTATAATCAGGGTAGCGTCAAAAGCCATGACTACATAGAAAATAGTGTTTGCTGAGAGACACAAAACATTAAAAAAACAAGAGTTTTCCTGAACATAAAAAACAACTGTGAACTTCCTGTCGTACTCTATTTAAGTATGTCTATAATTGTATTTTAAAAGTGATGGTTTCGACCTTTTAAGTGTCTTAAGATAAATTTAAATATATAGTTAACTTTTTTGATCCCTTTTAATAGATGTGATCTATTTTGAAATATGCCTTTTACATACATTTGTAGTTTATTTGAAAAACTTTGTGTATTTGTTTTTTTTTCCATCACTCCTGGCGATTCTGTTTGTTATAAATCCACATTATTTTCAGTTCCATGAACAATGCTGGACAGTTACAACACAATGACAGTGATTACGCTGCAAAGGCTGCAATTTCCTTCATGTTCCATCTTACACAACCAACCATCCACCGCCGCTTCTAAGTGTCAGGAGTGTTAAAAACCATGGTGCTGATGTCACTAAAACTGCTCAAACTAAATGCTTTTTATTCTCAAACACAATCGTCAGACAATAATCCTCTGAGTGCATCGGAAATTAAATGTTGTCTTTATGTCCTCCTGTGTTGGACACGACTGTTTTTATTTGTAATCAGGCTGTGATAATCCGGAGCTCTGGTACAGTACCTCTCCACAGTGTTGGTCCTGTCCAGTATGGGCTGTAAATGTCACGGCTGTTGGATGAGAAATGCTAACAAGGCTACTTATGGCTGTAAAAACCCCTGAATGGTTTTAATGAAGGTTATTGTGAACACAAAGCCCGTCTTTGTTTGGTGACCTTATTAACATTCACAGAGTTGTGTCACCATTGGAAGGTGCCACTACATTCATCCCTGTCAGAAAATCAATACGCCATCTTCCGAAGGCCTCACTAATAACTCATCCAGGCTTTGAGTTCAAGGACCGACTCTGGAAACCACCGTAAACCCGGTACACACGAGTGTCTTTGTTTCCTCCTCACGCAACCTTGAGTGTGTGTGTTTTTTTTTTTTCGCCACTTTGTGCTTGTTGTCGTTAAAGAGCTCTTGAAGCGTCTCTCTGAACGTGTGAGGGAGACAGATGTGGTGAAAACTCACAACAAGAACCAGCACGAGCCCGACACGCTCGCGCAGATCCACAGCGACTCCTTAAACAGGAAATCAATGCCGTTTTCTAGGTCACCGCCGAGTTCTCCTCTCGTGGAACGTTTGAAGTTTCTGCTCTGACTGCATGAATGAAATTAGGATTTACCAACGGATGGAGTGTTTAGAAAATCCAACAAAAAAACTGACAAATTACCCACACCAGAGGTCAGGAACCTCATTTGCTTTGAAGCTTTCAACTCAGACACACATTTGCAAATTGAGTTTTTGAGAATGTTTTTCATTTTGCTGGTGGTTTTATTGTAATTTATTTCATACATTTGATTTGACATCCAAAAGAGCAGCTGGAAAATTATTGTCATGTCTGCATTTCCTACAAACTGTCATCAGAAACTGATTCATTGTCAAGAAAATAGATCTTTTAGTTTTCCTCCATCCTGTCTTTGAATTCTGGTTTCAGGGACGTTGACCCTCCTGTTGTTTTTATGACCCAAAGACAATAGGAGGGTCAAGTTAATGTTTGATTTGGAGAAAAGATTCTTAAAAATACCTACAAATGTCACCAAACTCTTTGTATCAACTGAAAACCTTGTAAAAACAACTTTTAAGGTTCTGAAACACTCCCTTTTCTTGTTTTATATCAAACCAACAGGAGTGTAAGCTCAGATATTTGGTTCACTTTCATCCACTGCTGAGAGACAAAAAGTGATCATGTACAGCAATTACCTGTGTGTATGTGTCTGTTTGTAGGTGTGTTAGTAAAATATCTCATGAAGCATTGGTTGTGTTTTAAAGAAACTCTGAAAATAATTACTGGATGAACATTTAGAACCAATCCAAGATGGCAGCCACTGCTAATCGATTTTACCAAACAGCAAAAATCCCTTCACCTGAGTCCATTTACAAATATTAAACTACAGTTTTAATGTGATAGTAGCTGAGAGCGAGCAGATCGCTGCAAACTTCTGTTGTCTGTTTGATTTTTTAATGTGGTTAAAACATTTAGCATCTCTTGGTTTATTTGTTTAGATTTAGAAAAAGGTAAGTTTTGACCTGCTTATTTTTCAACAGATACTAAACAAAAACCATTGATGTTTTTTATTTCAAGTCCACACTTGGTTATGTTTACAAATAAAGAAGTACTTTGTTAAATTTACAAATAAAGAAGTACTTTGTTAAATTTACAAGGGAAGAAGTACTTGGTTAGGTTTATGTATTAAAAACTACTTGGTTAGGTTTACAAATAAAGAAGTACTTGGTTAGGTTTACAAATAAAGAAGTACTTTGTTAGGTTTATGTATTAAAAGCTATGATTAAGTTTACAAATAAGTAAGTACTTATGTATTAAAAACTATTTGGGTAAGTTTACAATTAAAGAAGTACTTGGTTAGGTTTATGTATTAAAATTACACAGTTAGGTTTAGGAAAACACAATGGCAAATAAACATTTGGATAAAAGGCAGGAGTGTCCATCAGAACAAATCCAACTATTTTGGTCCGCTAATATTGTAAGAATATTACACTACGGTTGTATTTTTGCTGATCTTTACTTCCTGCTGTGAACACAAACCTGATAACATAATTTTATGCTACGATGGTTGTAGTTCTTTGCTTTCTGGCTGCAGCGTTCAGAAGCTGCTGTCAAGTAGTTCTTATAAATCACTTTATTGAGTCTTTTCCTGCTTTGCTCAACATCTGTAGAATAATTTTTTATTACCTCTTAGCAACATTTCTTCAGCCAAAAACATGTATTTTTACTTTTACAGCTTTTCTTTTTCAATTAATCTCAAAAGATCACAAACCAATCAGATTTATTTGAAAAGCAAACATCTAAAGCAACAAAACTCTGAATTTTTCACAGTAGATGTTCGTGTTTCTACAGGATGAGAATCATCAGCTGAAGCGAAACATTAACAGGATTACACGTTTCATTCATCCTCTGAAATGAGTTCAGCTGGAGCTTTAACGTGAAGAAATGATCTATAATTCTGCCGTCTCTCATTAGGTTTTTATTCAAGTGATTATTAGGAGCTGATTGGTTCTCATCACCCAGATTCGAGTCTTTTTTATCAAATCTGAGCCGTTCGTTAAAAACGCTGTAATTTCATCTGAAATACAGAACAAGTGAGAGGAAATTAAACTGAGAAATGTCTTTTTCCAAAGTCAAAAAGAGGAATTGATGCTTTACAGACAATAAGGAGGAGTTTGTGTTTTTCAAAGAACGTCTAATGGTTTTATTCTTAAGAAACACGAATGGGTTTGTTAATAGTTTACATAAAAAAGCAAAAAGTATCAATATTTCTTGTTTAAATAACGGATTTTATGATGTAAGATTGACTGAAGTGACTCCAACAGTTAATCAGCTGAATAATGACTTTCAGAGAATTTAATTAAAATGTGTCTTGTGGTTTAAGAGATATTTTGCTAACAGACAGGCCTGACTCCAATAGTTCATGCCAAGGTTTAATTAAAAGATTTTACACTGAGTAGTGTTTGTGGATGACTCTCAGCTACTACAACACCAAATTTTAGCTCAACATCTGTAAACTGTCAACGGTGTTGAACTTACAAAATAAAACTGGAAGGAACGTTTATTGGTAAAATAAAAAGTGAATAAAATAAATGCTGTGGTGGGCACAGCTAACCAGAACGTTAGCTTCGTTAATCCACTAAACAAGAATTCTAGCTCCGCTAACACTTAACTGCTGGACAAGTAAAAAAAATATTTTTTTAACGAGTCGGCGTAGTTTGGAAATTCACTACGGACCGAAGAATTTGTTTTTAAACGTAAATTTAGCAACTTAGCTGTTGAAATTTATGCGGCAATAAGAACCACAAGTGTTTATACTGGAGCTAAACCTGAATTATTAAAGTTTTTTTCATTTATTTACGTGTAACGTTTTAACTGTGAAGTTATTCTTCCAGTAGAAATGTTAAGTCTGTTATGAAACTGATCACTATGGTAACGGGGTACATCGTGGTCACGCAAACTTACGTAAAACCAACGTCAGGCGAAGGGCAGACCGTCTCATTTCACAATAGATTTGAGCAGCCTACCCGGCCCAGGGAGGATGTGGCCCACGTGGCCCAGCTGGGCTACGTGCTCACGAGGACCCAGACCATGAATTAAGACTCCTCCTTCCAGTTGAAGACTAGTGGGACTGACACAAACCGGTTGTTAGTTTAATTTTAATGGTTTAATTTGAAGGTGGGTGGGTTCATTACTGGCAAATCAGCCAATCCAAACCTCTAACTAGTGATACTTCCAGTTTAACCCTTTCAGAATAAAACAATTTCTAGATCAAGTTTGTATTTTTATAAATACAGTTTGAAGTTAGTCAATCAACAAATAGCTGATAATTTCTCTACCATTTTGTATATGTCAGGTTTTTTTTTTAATTTTTAATTTAAGTAGTGTTAAAAGTTTTTGTATTCCTTTTTAACGCTCTTAGTTTGAAGTTCAGCTGCTAAAGATGCTACATGCTACACACATTGTGCCTGACACATCAGCACTGGTTCTAAGAGGGGATATGTTGTAAATAATTCTGGGTAAATAGTATAAAAATAGAAGTTTTACACATTTTTAGTAGACTTAAAATTAGAAGAAAATAATTTAGCAGAAACTAATTGGTCCGCTAAAGACCCCCACATACTTCTCTTCGCGGAGGTCCACGTGGATTCGAGGCGGACTCAATGCGGACGTCCGCCAGACAGGTTCGCGGAGAGATCAGTTTTTTATGTCTGGGTCCGCCGTCCGCCCAATAAACTGCCCAGCGAGTTCACATTGAACTGTTTTGGATGCGACACCAAGCAAATAAATTTGAGAATCGGCATCATTTTTGGATGAAATGGAGATAGAGCGTCTCATGGAGGAGATTAGAAAACAGATACTATATACATACATCAATGAAGGAAAACAAGGACTTATGTAGTATGTAGGAGCTTTAACAGTTTACAAGGTTAGCAAAAAAGCTAATCCGCTAAATTAGAGGCTAGTTCAGCCATTAGCAAATTAGAGGAACTGTGTCCACTACTGATTAAATGGAAACAAATGTAAACAAAAAAATCCAAGACAAAACTTTAAAATGTGACAAATTTGACCTAAATTATAAAGATATTTACAGTACCTTAAAAAAACAAAGTTTGAAGTTTTAGTATCAAATGCAGATACGTGTGAAAGTGTCAGATTTATAAAACATGTCCCAACTCATCACAATATCTCATCTCCACGTTGGAGAGACGAGCTGGACCCTGAGCGGTCCGATCACGTGTTGATTACATAAACACTCTCTCGCCTCTTCATCCCTCGTTGATTAAAACAAATTGGGTTTCCGATTAGACCAGGACCAGGAGCAGACCTCCTCCGGCTGCAGAAAGAAGGGATTTAAAAAATAAAATAAAAAGGTCTTACACAACCGCCTTCAGCAAATCCAGCCAGCTGCTCAGAAAACTCCAAAACAAATATTTGTGTCGGAGCGTGCCTGACACCTGTCAGATGGAGGGGATTCTGTTTAGCACCTCTCAGGTGTGAATCCTGTAGGTGCACGGTGTCCTAGCCCTCAGTGAAACAGAATCTGGACCAGAAAACCCAGTTTGCTGTGGTCTATATGAGACGGAACCATCAGGGGAAGAAACTGTCACCTTGGATTAAAGCAGCGTTTTAATAAAAGCCTGCTGTACGTCACTGAGTCTAAAGAAAGCGTTTTGTGTGCTGAAAGCTTCGGCGGTGCAGATATTAGCATCCCTGGCGTGTGACTGTCACATCAAATCATTTAATGTGTGAAAAATTCATTTGGATTTAAATTAAAAAGGACAGAAGCACCAAAGGGAAATGGTCCCAAATGCTTCAAAACCTTAAGACACAGAATAATACCACAGAATAATATTACCTATTTTTTGTCTGGTTTATAATTTAAATCACATTGTTTTGTTTTTTTTCACCCCAAGAAGTTCGACCAAAGGTTTTCCACTCACTGGTTTCTGAATAGAAATGAATCTCAGAGGCGTGAAGAACTTAAAGCAGCTACAATACTTCATTTAACATTTATGTGTGTATTAATATGTATAACATGGAAGGAGGTGCTCAGAATGAGGACCTGGAATTTATATTATTGTAATATGTTTCAGCAGATTAGGGCATCAAGTGCATTAAGACTTTGTTTTCCACCAGTTTCAGTCAAATCGAAGTTTATTTTAGCTTTGACTTAACATTCTGCTTCTTTTAGCTTTACTTAGCATGTAGCTACTTTTTTTACCTAACATTTTAATACTTTTAGGTTTTACCTAGCATTTAGCTTATTTTAGCTTTTACTTAGCATTCTGCTTATGTTAGCTTTACCTAGCATTTGCTTATTTTGGCTTTTAGCTAGCATTTGGCTTCTATTAGCTTTTACCAAGCATTTTCCCATGGTTGGCTTTTACTTAACTTTTTTTTACTTTTAACTTTCACCCAATGTTTAGCTTCTTTTAGGTTTTACCTAGCATTCTGCTTCTTTTAGCTTTACCAAACATCAATTCTTTTGGCTTTTACCTAGCATTTAGCTATATTTGGGTTTTATATGGCATGTTTTTATTTTTTTTAGCTTTTAGATGGCATTTAGTTTAGTTTGGCTTTTACTTAGCATTCTGCTTCTTTTAGCTTTACTTGGTTTTTTGTTTTTTGTTTTTTTTAGCTAGCATTTAGTTTCTATTAGCCATTACCAAGCATTTTGTTAAGTTTGGCTTTCACTTACTTAATTTTACCTATTAGCTTCATTTGGCTTTTACCTAGCTTTTTATTTTAGCTTTACCAGCAGTTTAACTTTTTTTTTATCCAGCATTCTGCTTCTTTTAGCTACAACAACTCAGTTTTATCTTCATCAAACTTTCCAACTGACTAATTTGGCAGAAACTCCAGTTTCTCTATAAAACCCAGTGTTTGACAGTGAAACGGATTTTGTTGCTTCAGTTTTTCTGTTTGGATCTGAATAATTTTCAAAAATAATTGGTTTGTGAACCTCTGTGTTCTGACGGTGTAAAGGTTCAGAGCAGTAAAGTTCTGCAGTACAATTAAAGCTCGTAAAAAATCGTAAAAACAAGAAATAAAACTTGTCCTGTAATAAAACAGGAGGTGTTGTGAACAGTGAACAGGTGTTTGTACAGCCTGCAGGCACCGACATGACGACAGAAATTACAGTTATTTAAACGGAAACATGACGGCTGTTTTAACGCTGGAAGGGACTCGTTTCTTTCAGCTAAATATGAAAAAACATTTCTTGTTAAAGCCTTCAGCAGTTTGTAAAACTGTCAAAAAGAAAAAAAACCTTTTTATTAATTTTTCCCGGATAAAAGTTGCTGTTCTGGTTTTTCCAGATGAGTTTCTTTACATTTTATCAGTTATTCAACATCATGGTGTAACTGAAAACAGTATCTGATGTCTACGATCTGTTGAAAACCAGACGGACGTGGAGAACCCCCCACACACACACACACCCCAGAATGTTTATTTTTTTTCCCTAAGTTGCTGGATTTATAGTTGGTTAAAGTTGTTTCATGAGACCCGGTTGCTCAATAAAAACTGAACCAGTCTCATTTATTTAAGTTTCACATCCTGATAAAAACTGTTTTTAAGCTTCAGATTATTCAGTAATTTTTTTTTACATCAGAAGTACGAACCCCTATGGTAAACATATGATCATTTTTCCGGTAAACATACGGTTGTTTGTACTGGCAACAACAAATCAGAGCTGCTGCATTAAATTTATGCCATGTTTTTATTTATGTTTTTTGATTTGTTTTCCTGATGTTCTGTAAATCTCTGGGTTTCAGCTGTTTTCAGTATCTGTCAGTGTTTCTGTGTCCCGGATTGGAGGCTTTGATCTCAGGAGACTGAACTAAAGGAGCTGGAGTAAAAACTTTAAGACTTTATTTACGAAAACAAAATGGCTGACATGGCGAAAACTACACAAAATTTATTACACATAAAACCCAACATGGTGCCAAACAGCAGGAATAGTGAAAACTGGGACTAAAGGAACTGATAAAATGGATGGAAACAGACTAAATGAAAACAGGGAACAGGTGCAAGTGGGCGGGGCTAAACTGAGGACAAAGGCTGATTGGAAGTAGGGGTGGGTGTTTCTGGGAAAGTATTGATCTGATACCAAGTAAATACAGGGTTAGTATCGTCGATGTTGATGCTTTTTATTTGAAATGTGTTAATTTTGTGATTTCTGTATTTAGACGGTTGATTACCGTAAGACAAATATTTAAAACAAATAAAATTATTCTTACTAACTACAACAAAAAAAAACAATATACCAGTATAAAATCAATAAAGTAATCCCCTATGACCTTTTACTACATAATTTGATTAGAAAAAAATTACTAATGCAAAATAACAAAAGAATGTAACGATGTAACAAAATCTAAATACAACAACGAAAATCCATTGCACATGGGCACGAAACAATTTGGAGACTCTTACTGACTTTATTTTAATTTTATATGTGAAAAATAAATTCCATTGAGCAAATAAAGTGTATGTCACCATGCTGGTATCGATCCAACACTGATGTTCATCTTGGTATTGATACTAATCGATTCATCAACAACCACCTTTAGTCGAAACACAGAGGCCTTAGAATAGCACTATTCAAAAGTCCCCAGGCCCACCGATGAGCCCCCAAATACATTTTTTAATAATATAAAATTAGATTTCAAATAATTTGTAAAATTGATAATTTATGATTTAATGCAGCAAAATAAACTAATTTAAAAGATAATAATTATTCTGTTACTGTACGACCAACCAACACAAAATACTAAAATGTAAACTAATCATTAAGAAGCAATATTTACATTTAAGATTTACCTTTTAGACTTTAAATTTAACATTTAGTAAAAACTAGTAAAAGGTAAGGACAGTGCGCTAAATAACAAAATGTTAGTATTTTTTCAACTGGATTTTACACTCAGAAAGTGAGCTAAATGAAAATGTGTTGGTGACATTTAACAAATGTTTATATTTAACTTGGTTTAAAGTGTTTTACATTCAGAAATAAAGTCCATTTTATCAACATTAAACACACTTTAGTGATTAGAACAAGATTATCCTAGAATCAGTTGTTCAAATATAGAAAATAAGACATTTTATTGTTCCCATGGATCATATTTGACATGTTATAATTTAGTTGCTCATTATTTGAGTAAATCTGTTTTTGGTGTTTCAGGGTTTGTTTTTGCTGCCACCTATAGCCTTAAACCAACCTGGGTTTGTGTTTTTTACTCCAGGCTCCCTGCAGTCATTACAATCTGTAATTAAAACTTTAATTAGAAGAAAAGAGTTAATTATTTCAAAATGTTTGGAGGTTTCTGGAGTGAAGGGACTCCTGGGGTTGATGGTGAACTGTTCTGACACTCTGGACCATCTGTCCATGTGAGACCAGAGCCAGAACTGTCCAGCTGAGGGTCGGGACACATGTTTGTTTATTTTTATTATAAATAGAAGCTGGACTGTTCTGCAGTGAGGGTTCTGGTCCTGGTCCTGGTTCTGGTTGGGTTTGTTTGTTCTGAGCTGTGCAGCAGCAGGGTGCAGGTCGCACACATGGATTAGGGATCAGCACTGGAGGAATGGACCGGTTCCTCTCCGGAGCCACACAACGTGGGCGGCGCGTCGACACTCTGCGCCACAGACTGCTCCGGTCCCAGAACCGGTCTCCGGATCCGGAGCTGCGAGGACGTGTAGTTTTTGGGTCAGACCCGCGGAACCGAACGCGTCTGGAAGAGGGAGTCCCGGTCAGGTCCGGTCCCGATGGTTCTGGTTCTGTGAAGGGCGGGACGAGCTGCTTTTTGCACACATAAACCCACCAGAACCGGGAGGACCGGTCCATCAGCGCGTGAGGTGGAGAAGAAACGGAACCAGCTCTGATTTCTGCGCGTCTTTTTCTGCGTCTTTTGGCACCAAAACCAGGTTCCTGTTCCTGATTTAAACTCCGAGGATTAATTAATAAATTTATTTAATCCAGATTTAATCCAGGAATTGGTTGACCCGTTTGATTGACTGATAAAAGGATGTGAAGAGGTGTGGAGATGCGTCACAGATGCTTTTTTCTGCTTCAGGTAAGTTTCTTTCTTTCTTATTTTCTGCTTTTAGGTTTGAATGAAAGTCTGCATCATGTTTCAGATTACTGCAGATTTTAATCCCGATGCTGAGGCTTTAATCCCCTCATCCCACCCAGGATGTCAGGAAACTGACTCCAAACAGCAGAACGTTGAGGGTTTTAGTTAAACTGGACCGGCTGGACTCTTGGGTCGGTTACCTACAAACACTGAAACCTGAACTCGTTGATGCTGACAAATCTGGACCTGATGAGCCGGAAGTTCCGAAGGTTTCTTTCATCACACCCCTGACCTCAGAGGTCTGACCTCAGAGGTCCGGTTCTGTTGATCCCCAACTGAAGGGACAATGAGGACACCTGATCTGAAGGTGCTGCAGGTGAATCTGCTTCATGGATCTCATTACAGCAGAGAGGAGAGCTGCAGAACTAAGAATAGTCAAGAACCTTCTGTCCACCACACACACTGAGTTCTATTTGTGGCCCCTCTGTTGGGTTCAGAACCCACGACTCACCTCTGCTCAGGTCCAAAGTGAATGATTACTCTGAATAAGAAGGTGCTGAAGAAAATAAAATCCACTCAGTTCTCAGGATTAAAACTGATATTAGAAAAACAAGTCACAATAATTTAAATTATTGCAATAATGTGATTTTAGATTGCAATAAACCAGCATGATCTGTCGTTTCCATGTTCTCAACTCTGTGTTTTGTCTGGACATTTAGTGAATTTGGAATTTATCTGATTATTATGCTTTTCTTATTTTCATTCAGTTTGTTTCTGCAATTATTGTTGGAAAACTTCATGATATTAATCTTTATCACATTGATCAGTTTTCCTTGTATCCCACCACCTTGATTATAAATTTAAAAACTATTTAGCCACTAAGGTTCAAATCTTTGTTGAAAGTTGAAATTCACAATCCTCTCAGCGATGTTCAGATTTCTTGGACGTGTGGTTCTGTGGCAACTTGAGTAATTAATATCTTACCTGTTGTAGATAGTTGTTTGAATGCCGTCAGTTTGGAGGAATAAAGTTTAATTTTGACTGGATCTAATAACTAAAGGTTTGAATGAAGTCAGCACCAAAGTGGGTTATTGGTGTTTTAAAACGGCTCCTAAAAATACTAAAATATTCGCGCTTACGTCGTTTAATATATCCATGTCTATGGAGAGCTGACTCTAAAAATCCAACATGGAAAAAATTGAACATTTTGGCTTCAAGTTTGGGCTATGAAATTAAAGACTTCCTCCACCTTTGGTAATGTTTATGTCTTGGTCTCCGACTAGCTGGTAGCTCATGACCAGACGTGGTTTACAACTATCATTTTACAAGATTTAGATTTTTGTTCTATTAATGATTTTGTTAGCACATTTTAAGTTGAGATAATTGTTTATATCCTGATTGAAACCTAAATTATCTTTGAACAGGTTGATTTGAGACACTTGGGACTTAAAAAAGTGTCTTCGACATTTGAAATGGTCTCTTTTCCATTTTCACCAGAAGAAAAGATGTCACGGAGCTCACAGGAGAGTCGCCGCACCTATTGATGCTCTTTGTACAAAAAGAAAAGAAATCTGCTTGAATTTGATCATCTGAGACAAGCACTTTGTCATTCGGGGCACTCAGACTGAGAACATGATGTTGATGTCACGCCGTGTTGAATCTGGAGTAACTGCAGGGTGGGGTGGTCCCTGTTTTGTTTACTCTGAGTGGCTTGGAGATAACGAAGATTGCTCCTTTTGCAGACAAGAAGAAGGTATTTCTAAACACAAATACTGAGAAAAACTAGCATATAAAATCATTTCTAATTGTCAAAAACAAACTTAAAAATCACTTTTCAAGTCGGCTAGATGATTAAATTGAAAATGTTCAGACTGCCCACCTTTAACCCACATCTCTGTTTCACCTTTATTCACGCTGACGCTCACAAGTGTTCCGCTCAGTCTCGTTCCGCAGCGTGTCCGGGTCAAAGGATACTATGTAAAATATGTCAGAAGAATATTCAGCTGTAAACAGATCCAAACCGCTGCCCGGCTTTAATTACAGGCACAAACACAGAAGAAACAAAGCAGAATTACATTTTATATCAAATGTAGGTTCTTGAGGAGATGATGACACATGTTCTGTCACCGTGACTTCCCAGGAATATGATCAACCCAGAATAAAACATAGCAGAAAATAAAAAAAGAGAAGAGTGCTGTATAGTGAAAAAAACATAACCACATAAAATACTTTAATAAGCTCTAAATATGCATGAAATGAGGCACAAAATGTGTGTAACAGAGAAAGGGGTTGGATTAGTAGAGTCTCTGGACTGCAGCATGTTTTAATGCTCGGCCTCGGGCAGCAGTTTGAGTATTTTAACTTTCCCACTTGGGAAGGCTTTCCCTCCTCTTCGCTCCACTGCTTTTTCATGGGATCCTCATTGGGCAGAAACATACAAAACAAAAGTCTGTCGCCTGAAAGTCAACAGATTTTATCAGAGAGTGGCTTATTTAAAGCCCTCTCACACATTTTGGTTATTTTTAAAGAAATAATAAAGCAAACATACAGGTTTTCACTGATTTTTGCATTTGTGATTCACCAAATTTAAGTAAAATAACCAGTAGTGATAAAAGTGTTCTTAAACTTTTTGTGCAAAAAGAGAGCTTAAACAATACAAGTAAAACTTCAATCTGGTATTTTATTCAAGGTTGCAAAGGAGATTTATTTTAGTTTGTCATAATATGAAAACTTTAAAATGACTAAAAATGTGATGTCACTGTATTCTGTTATATGGAAACCGTGGTATTCCAGTATTTACTGAAACTGTGGTGTCACTGTATTAAAAACATGGTGTCACAGTACTCTGGTATTTAGGGTAAACTATGGTACAGTATTCTGGTAAACTGTGGCGTCACAGTTCACTACTATTTAGGTAAATTGTGGTGTTACAGATATTTCGGTATTAAAGTAGACTGTGGTGTCACAGTATTTAAGTAAATTGTAGTGTCATGGTGTTTCGGTATTTAAGCAAACCAGGGTGTCACGATATTCTGGTATTAAAGTAAAACGTGGTGTCACGGTATTTCAGTAATTAAGTAAACCGTAGTGTCATGGTGTTCCGGTATTTAAGTAAACCGGGGAGTCATGGTATTCTGGTATTGAAGTATACCAGGTTGTCACAGTATTCTGGCAGTCAAGTAAACCGTAATGTCTTCATATTCCGGTACTTAAATAAACCGTGGTGTTATGTATTCTGGCAATTAAGAAGATTGTGATGTGACAATATATAGATATTTAAAAGGTCACAGTTTCCCTTGTTTAAGAAGATTATGGTGTTACTGTTGTCCAAAATATAAGAAATTATGGTGACGTAGTATTTGGATATTCAAGATAATTGTAGCATCAGAGTATTTTGATATTTAAAGAAACGTGTCACAGTGGTGTCATGGTTATCTGGGAACAGCATTAGCAATATCTTGAATGTAGTGGTCTTCAGTTTCAGTTAACAGGAAGTGTTACATGTCAGGAAATAGTCAAATAAGCCAGATAAACCTAAGTACCATGTGGAATGATACTATATTTTATCAACATGTCATCACACAAGCTAAATAGACTAGTTCTTTCTCTCACAGCATAGTTTTGCAAAAGGATATGTTTTGTCTTTTCCATCTTTGGCAGGTAAAAAAAATCTCTGATTTTTTCCCACAAGTGGCTGAAACATGGACTCATCTGACTACAGAACCTGTCTCTTTCTATTTATCTAAGCTCAGTTTGGGTCCAGAACTTAGCAGCTTCTATATGGAGAGTTGATATATGGGTTCCCCCTCGGATAACACCGTCTCTGGTTACATTTCTGGATTCAGCAGCCGACTGTGCTGAGTGACAATAGTTTTCCAAGGCTTTCCTGAGCTCATGGGGCTGTATTTTATCACAATGACATGACGGTTTTTCACGCTGTGCCTCTGGAGGATTTGAAAGTCATCCAACTGTGGCTTCATGGCTTTGGCCTTTACGCTCCAAGAACCCCAAATGTTTTGATTATAAATATACTTTGTAGGTGCTGAAGGATCTAAATTTATTTTTAATTTTGTTCAATATTGATCCTTGGAAACATTAATATTTTCAAAGATCCTTTTTTATACCCTGCCACCAATTAATGTACTGATACTCGTTAAACTTTATGATCTGCCTTTGAATATCTCCGTTTTATGTGAGACTGCAATAAAGTCGAAGTTTATTTAAAAGTGTGTTTAATTTAATCAGTGAAAAACGTAAATTACTTTGTATTTGAGTGTGTAAAATAAAAGCTTTCAGATTTAGTTGCAAAACATTACCTTTCTAGCGATGGGGGGTTTATATATTGCCTTAATAAAACCTGGTATTTTCTGTTACTTTCATTAAAATCTTGTGAAATTTGAGATTGAGTTTGCAGATGGGACATCTACGGGCTCATTAAAACTCAAAATACCAAATTCTTTCTGAGGTATGCTGGATTTTAAATACGCACACTCATGGGAAACATAAAACCCGCTTGCTTTCAGTTCTATGGTTTTATATGATTAATCTGCTCTTTACCAGGTTTTAAAATGAGCCTAATATGTTATCAAGTGCACAAATATACACAATAAGTGTCGTTTATTCAACAAAACAAAAATAAAAATAAAACATTTGTGAAAAACTAAAGTCCAACTCCTGATCCAGCAGTTCCTTCAGCTGCAGAACTCTTGTAGTTTTCTTTATCAGTGGTTGTGGAGGAGTCTTGGCCCACTCTTTTTTCCAGTGTTGCTTTAGTTCATTGAAGTTTCTGCTCATCTCTGAAGGTTTCACCACAGGGTTTGAGTCCAATTCAGGTTCTGGACTTTGGACCGTTGTAGCACCATGATTCTTTCCTTTCTGACCCGTTCTGTTGTAGATCAGATGATGTGTTTGGGATTTTTGTTCTGTTGGACCCAGTTTTGTCCAAACTTCAGCTGTCAAACAGATGGACTAAAATCATTTGCTCTGCAGAGGAGTGGTCCACTCAGTGAATCCAAGAGCCCATTTGTCTACAATAAGATGAGTCTTTCAGACAGTTTCTCGGAGGAATAAGTCATCCCTGCCCCCATCGGGTGTCTCTGGAGAATCAGGCGATGGATATTTTGGTCGAGATCCAGCTCCTCAGCTGGGGATCACGTCTAGCTCGGCTGGTCCTCGCCAAGATTTATCTTTTTTTTTTTAATTCTGCACTCTTTCTGGTTTCCTTGAAAGGACATTTATCTCTCCAGGGTCTATTATGTCAAACAGCAGTGGAAAAATCCAGTTTTTCTGTGTTTTGCTTTGACCTGTTCTCAGTTTTTTGTGATTGTTGATGAACTGGACATAAAAAGGAAATGACAAACGACTTAAAGAGATTAAAATTCACACAAAATCACAAAAAAAGACAAAGATGATAATTTACACCTACGCAGATAAGTGAAGCTCTTCCTGTTTACGTCACAGCTGTCGGTTGTTGTTTATCCAGAGGGATCCGAACGGTCGGTTCTTTAGATTCTGAACTCTGATACCTGTCTGGATTCACTGAGCGTGAAACAGACATTATGGACCCATCTTAGAAATCTGGGCCTCTCCAGCATTTTTTATAACCTCTTAAACTTTTGATTTTTCACGCCATTGTGACCACCAGGTTTGACGGTGCTCCTTGCAACAAATCAGCACTTTTTATGTAAAATTGGATGAATTTAAAATGACTTTTTCCCCTATTTTTAAAAGATAAGAACAGGTATTAATGTAACATCACCTCTGCAGGTAACTATCCTTTCTAAAATCCAGCTGTTCTAAGGTGTTTGTGTTGGGTAGGAAGGGCAATCAAAACAAACTGATGATATTTTACAGCCTTTTGTTGTCGTAAAGCCCCCCCAACATGTGCTGGGTGTGAATCCGTGGTTCCCATATGTCTCCAGTCCAACATGTAACTCAATCCTCCTCCTTTTGTGCCACCAGGCTTCTTGGGTTGAACAGTTTCCAGCTCCTTCTTTTGTCCAAAGCAAAGAAAATCCAGTTTAGATCAAAGCGTGAGGTCAGAATCCAGATATTAAATTCCACTTGGCTGTCGTTTAACAAAACCCACACATCCAGGTCCGGTTGTTTTCCCCCCCGTGTGAAGGAGTGAGACATTAATGTTGTTGTCGTGGTGGAAACAGAACCGTGTCACAAGAGACCCAGCTCATACAGGACGCTGCAATTTTATGATAATTATGTGCATTTTTGAATATTTCTCCCCCTCTGCACAGATGCGCAGCAGCCCGAGGGGAAAGCGGAGCACAGACGGGACGGCTTTAAATTAAAAATGACTCCCCCTGTAAGACATAAAGTCTTTGTTTCTGTAAACATGAAAGTGTAGATGGTTGGGAATGATTTCAAC
Source organism: Cynodonichthys magdalenae (assembly GCA_031762555.1). NCBI lineage: Eukaryota > Metazoa > Chordata > Actinopteri > Cyprinodontiformes > Rivulidae > Cynodonichthys > Cynodonichthys magdalenae. The sequence continues at coordinate 18,160,134 of JARVJO010000125.1, read as the reverse complement.
TGGGTTCATTTTTAGGCCCCGTCTTTGTTATGAAGAATATTTTTAGATGAATATTTTTCGCAGATTCTGTTCTCAACTTTTATGGGCAGAATTTCTTGGTGCAGCCAAAGGAGGCGGAAGGGATTTGGTTAATTGATCTCAGGAGGATACTTCTGTTTGCAGATGATCTGGTTCTGTTGGCGTCATTGTGTCGTGATCTTCAGCTCTGACTGGAACGGTTCGCAGCTGGGGGAGGATCAGAACCTCCTGATCTGAGGCCATGGTCCACAGTTGGATTAGCAGGGACTGTCCTCTCCGGGTTGAGGTTCTGCCTCAAGTGAAGGAGTTCAAGTATCTTGGGGTTTGTTCACAGTGAGAGATGAATGAAACATGAAATCAACATATGGATCGGTGCAGCTTCTCAGTATTGTGGACTATACTGGTCCATTATGGTGAAGAAGGAGCTATGTTTACCTGTCGGTCTACGTTCCTGCCCTCACCTATGATCACCGACTCAGGGTGGTGAACAAATGAGTTTTTTCTGCAGAGTAGCTGGACTCTTCCTTAGAGATGACTGACTAGAACTGTAGCGTTTTGTGTTTTTCCTGTTTTATTTGTCTTTCTGTGTTATTGTTATCTTGTTTTTGTGTTTTACCTGCATCTTTGTGTACCTCCTCAGCCCCTTTCCTCTTCTGCTTGTCTCACAGGTGTATGTTATTGAGTTTGTTAGTGTCCCTTTTATATGGTGTGTATTTGTGTTTAAAGATAAGTTCTGCTTTACATTGGCTCCCTACCACTTCTGGGTTTGTATACTCATGTTCAATCCTTGTGATTACTCCTCAAGAAATAAGAAGTTTTCTGCCAAATACACTTTTGTTTTTCCTTTTTGTTTAATATAATATTTTATTTTCACCCAGCTCTCCAGTTCCATCTCTTAAAAATCCTAACATGTATGGATGGATAGATGGATGGACAGATGGACAGACAAATAGCTGGATGGATGGATGGATGGACAAATGAATGGTGGATGAATGGACAGATGGACAAATGGATGGATAGATAAATAATGGATGGATGAATTGGTTGGATGGATGGACACGTGGATAAATGAGTGAATAAAGAGATGGATAGCTGGGCAGATGTATGTATGGATGGATTGATGAATGGACAGATGGACAAATGGATGGATGGATGAATGGACGAGTTAGTTGGATGGATAGATAAATGATGGATTGATAGATGGATGGATGAACAAATGGATGGATGGGTGGATAGTTGAATTGGTTGGTTTGATGGATGGATGAATAGATGGAAAAAGTTCACAGCTCATTTATTACCTGCATTAAAACTATATTTTAACACCTCATAATTAAAAACTTTAATTAAAAAGTAATACCATGAATTTTTATAACCTTTCCACAGAAGACCACTTCTAAAGGTCTGACCTGGTCCTGGTTCTGAGTTTGATCCAGGTGAACTTTATTGACCAAAGGGAATTTAAGGAGCAGAGGAATCAAAGAGTGGTTCTGAGGGACAATGTTAATTTTTAATTCTAAGATAAAACCTGACCTCTGCTTCTCCTCTCTGTGTTTCCAGGTGTTTGCCGTCGCCGGCCTCCTGCCGCCGGCCTCTTTAGCGGACCTGACGTGTGAAGCTCTGCTCATGCTGGCAGGAAACATCTCATGTAAGCATTAACTGGACACTTATTACAGCAAGATTTAACGAGCGTCTTTGACCAGCGTTTTAAAGGCGGTTATCTCCCAGAGCTTAATGACCTCTGAGTTCGAGCTGCTCAACTTGTGAGGCTGGATTGATTTTCAGTCTTTTCCATTTTACGCACATAACAGCTAAATGCCAAAGCCTCATCTTCTGTCTAAACTTTACCCTGGTGGATATCGGCAAACTGTCTTTTTATATTATTCCATTTCCTGTCAGACCTTACAGGAAGAGTTGGCTCATAAAAGCATCAAAGTTGTTTTACGTTTAATAAGATTTGTTGAAGTAATTTCTAATGAGCTAATGTGTATTGATTTTTTTTTTTCAATAAATCAAAATATAAAGTTTCAAATATGATTTAAAAATGAGCAAATTAGTTAAACATATAGTCCTGAACAGATACATTAATTATTGCTTTTCAGCAGAATCAAAAGCTTGTAATTTGCAAATTCACATTCCAGAGAAACAATAATTAATTGTTTAATTAAACGGTTCATGAGCAAACAAAAAAACTGGAAAATTGAATCTCATTTGCGGGTCTTTGAGATGTAGAACGACATCAATCTCAGGCTTATTTTGCTCACTCTTAAATCCAATAATTCCTGATCCTAAAAGAAGCTTTTTGTACTTTTATCTCACTGTTCTGCATCGTGATGTTGGTGTTTGCAGAAGTCGTTGGTTTTAAAGATGAAACCTAGAGATTTTCTTCAGACTAAATGCTGGGACGGTTGTTTCTCGGTTCTTTCCTGGACGACCCAGTTTCTGATCTAACACCCACGTTGGCAGGATTACAGGGACATCCAAGCCTCCAAATTAAACCACACAAAAGATCCCACGGTGCCGCTGAACGGCGCTCAGACATGGAGCTCGCATTCAGCCCTGAATATCTGCGGTTAAATATAAACCAGGCGCTTTAACAATGTATGTGATTTATTTATATTTAAAGGAAGCATCACTGAAGGCCGAGGAAGATGGCTCTGATAACCTAAAGGATTAACGCAGATCTTTTGAATTTGGGGTTTGTTGTAAATAGCTCTTTGAGCAACTTTGGTTTAGATCAAACCATAGCTAATGGTAGTAAGCTAACGGTAATTCATACAAAGCTAAAGTGATTTGATGTTCTCTTAAAAACATTTTAATTTTTAAAAAATCACAGCAACTTATTAATTTTTTAAAGTTTACATTCCACCATTATTCCTCCCAGACTGCTACAGCTAGCTGCTGATGTTGACATCTGTGCATGCTTGTAGACAACCATTTAAATCTAAGTAACTAACATACAACCAAGACCTTTGTGTAAATTGTAACAAAAAAATTCTCATAAACATATATTTTATTCACAATGAGTCTTAATAAAAATACAAACAACACTGCACCACTTTCTGGAACAGAAAAGGTCATTTTGAATCTGGATAAAATGGATAAAACTTTTAAGTATAGAAAGGATAAAGGTTTAATGAATAAAACTAATTACATGATATTCATTAATAGAAAGGGAACTATCGATTTTTCATTTAGAGTTGATGTTAAGATTTGTAGTCAGTGAGGTGAAGGTTTTGGGTGTTTATTGATTAGAAGCTGACATGGAAACCTCACATAAATTATTTAAGAATAAAAATAGCTAAATTTATTTCAGTACTGTACAAAGTAAGGGATTCAATACTAAAGCTCTGTATATGTTGTATAATGCAATAATTGTTCCACACTTAATTTATTGTATTGAAGTTTGGTGGAAAGCATTTAAAACAATTACAAATCCTATTCTTGTTTTACAGAAAAGAGCTGTAAGAATTATCATTAGAAAACATTACAGTCACCCATCAAATATATTATTTTATAATTTTAAATTATTGAAATTCTATGACTTGGTTGATTTATGTATAAGGCTCACAAAAACATACCTTTAAACATCCAATTTAATTTTGTTAGAGAGAGTTGTTATTATCTCAAGGGGATAGAGATGTTTGTCAAACCTAAATTTCGAACCAGTTTAAAGGAACGGTGTACTTCAATCCAAGGAATAAGATTATGCAATAATCTAGAGAGTGATGTTAAAGATGCAAGGTCAATGTTTATGTTTAAGAGAATAATAAAAGTTGGCTTGTTGAAGAAATACTAAATAGTATAACGTGTATCTATATGAATTAGGGATGCACAATATATAGGCATTAATATCGGTATCGGCTGATATTGGTCATTTTTTAGAATATCGGTATCGGTCCGATATGTAAAACTGGGCCGACGTTAACATCCGATATTGATTTCCCACTTTTTAACTTTGTGTTTCTGTTTTGGGAGGCGAAATGGTTGGTTCAGCAGCATCTGTTTGATCATGATAGTGATATTGATGCTGCGTAGCCAGGAATAACTGAAGTAGGAGCCATGTCAGAGGTCTGGTGGTTTATTTACAATATAAAAAAAAACCCAAGTGTGTTTGTGCGTATATGTGTAATATATTTTGTGTATTTGTGTAATATCGGTAAATATCGGTTATCGGCCATAACAGATATCGATATCGGCTGAAATTTTCATATCAGAATCCCTAATACGAATTGTTGCACGAAAGGTGTTGACGGTGTTTTTGTTTTGTTTTTGCTATTTGTAGGTTATTATTGTTTGAATCTATTTTTGGAAAAAGGACAGATATAAGATTTTTTTCTTCTTTCTGCTGCCTTTCATTTTATTTGTGATTTGTATTGTTTTTATTGTATATAAAATTTATTTGTTTTTTTTTAATTAATAAAAATGAACCTAAAAAAAAATTCGGACAGAGTCAAGAAAAGGCTGTAAAAGTCAATAGTACAAATAGAAAAAAACGAGAGGAGCTTTTTGCAACTAGTACGTAAAACTTTCTAAGCTAGGGAAAAATGGCTTCAAATTTTTAAAAATATACATTTTTTTATGAGAACGGCAAATCACTTTAGCTTTGTTTGAACTACCTTTAGCTTACTACCGTTAGCTTACTACCATTAGCTTACTATCGTTAGCTTACTACCATTAGCTTACTACCGTTAGCTTACTATTATTAGCTTACTACCATTAGCTTACTACCGTTAGCTTACTACCATTAGCTTACTACCGTTAGCTTACTATTATTAGCTTACTACCATTAGCTTACTACCATTAGCTTACTACCGTTAGCTTACTACCGTTAGCTTACTACCATTAGCTTTAGTTAGATCCAAACCAGGAATAGGGAACCAATGATAGAAGGGGCACAATTTTTTTAATTCTGTCAACAGATAGTCTGCCTCCCATAAACTTTTTTATTTGTTTAGTGGGGGCCCATCTGGCCTGTGGGCTGCCAAGTGACTATCCCTGATCTAAACTATTTCTTTAAACCAGTTGCTAAAAGCAATGTTTACAACAAAACCCAGTTAGTAAGACACAGTATAGAACTTTATATTTATGGTTTTTAATGGGTTATGGATGTAAACTTTGATTATTTGGGCATTATGGTGGTGCAGTGGTTAGCACTGTTTCCTCTCAGTTTGAAGGTTGCAGGTTTGCTTCCCACCTGGGGTTTTACTGTTTGGAGTTTACATGTTCTCCCCTACAAGGGTTCTTCCAGCTGTGGTTGTTTGTCTCTCTGTCTCTGTGATGGACTGGAGACACGGAGTCAAGGTGTCCCCCTTGCCTCTCACACAGAGAATGTTGGACATAGACTTTGACCTGCAAAAGAGAAGCAGGTAAAATAAAATGGATGGATAATTAATTGGTTTTATTTAACATTCATTCAAATAATCTAAATTAACCCTTTAAAGCTACAGCATGTTTTACATTTAATATTAGGAAAAAAACTGGTAAAAGGAATAAAACAAAAATCCAATTTACATCTGTCTTTGTCGTTTTCGCAGCTTTGCCCCAGAGTTCTACTTTTAAAAATATAAAAACATTTTGTTTTAGGTTGTTCAGGACATTTTTTTTCTAACGTTTTCTCACATTTATGTGTGAAAACACCCGTTACAGGAAAGGTGATGAAAGCTCCAAATTGAGTGCCCCCTTTTGCCCAAAGGAACATCCTTATTTCCGGATCTTTTTTTACCCAAGTCCTCTCGAGTTGAGACAGAAATGATGGTCTGACCTCCAGGTTGTGTTCATGTTTGCTGTCCTGTTATCGGTGCTTACCGTCGCCCTTTACCGCTCACCTTTTTTAGCAGTTGAGGTGAATCTAATAAATAATTTTGTAAATGTGTAAATGAAGTTTTACTGATGAAGCCGTCTCTTGTTTGGATTGCAGTGCAGTCCCTGGTCGCCTCCTGGAACCAAACCCTGAGCAACACCACGAGCCAGTGGAGCGGTGAGTCCGACACGCCAAGATGTGTAAAAAAAACAACTGAATTCCCACAAAGTCAAAACAAAACAGAGTCGCTGTGGAATACCACATGAGGGAGACGGGTTTGATACAAACTCAGATTATTAAAACTAACATCAAAGACGAGAGCAGAGCTGGAAATAGATTCGACACCGGAGACGGCGCTCGGCTCGGAGAAACAAAGCGCAGGAGAAATCATTAAAATCCGCACATTCAGCTCCTCGCTTTATTCCAGCGCCGTCAGAGTTTCACCGTCTGACATTTCTGTCCTCTCGCCTCAGGCTCGGGGATCTACTGCGAAACCTCCATCGATGGCATCGGCACGTGCTGGCCCCGGAGCGGAGCGGGCCAGATGGTGGCGCGGCCCTGTCCGGAGATGTTTTACGGTGTCAGATACAACACCACCAGTAAGTCTTCTCCAAACATCTACCCCCTCCTCAGTCGTTCCATTCCACATTCCCTGCAGGAAAAACTGAAATTAGCATACAAATTAGCAAAACACATCAAAAGTTTAGGCAGAAAAACAAAACACGATAAAGCAGATAGCAACAAGATAGTATCTGAACATCAGAGCTGAAAGTCCTTAGTTCAGAAAATTGCTCAAGTTGGCTTTTAAATACCAAATAAATCATACCAGGTGTTCTTTTTTATTTCATGCTCACTGCAAAATCATAAATTGGCACATTTGTCTCATTGATGTTTAATCTGTCCTTCAATTAAAACATTTGTTAGCAAAATTTGTGACTGGATGCCATCTACTGTACGTATTTCATAAGTTTGTTTATCTATGGAAACAGCCAAAGTGACTTAAAGTCAAATTTAAAATTTACTGCGTGTTTGTTTATTTAGATAAACAGCTGAAGTCACTGAAAATACATCAAACAGTAAATTTTCTGCATATGTTTGTTTACCTACATAAATCGTCAAAGTGACTAAAAACGGGTCAAATTTTAGACTTAGTGGCCATATTTGTTTACATTTGGAAGAGTTCGAAGTGACTTAAAACAGGTCAGACGTTAAATTTTCTGGCCACATTGTTTACCTACGGAAACAGCTGAAATGATTAAAAATAGGTCCAGTGGTGGGCAGGGATTTGCTACTATGCTACCAGCTAATAGCGGAACTAATGTTTTGTTTAGCAGATTAGCATTTTCACTCACTGAAAATCATTAGCAGACCAATTAGCTTCTTCTAAATTAGCTGTTACTGTTAGCTTATTTTAAATGTTGCTTGTTTAGGTTTTAGCTTCCGCTAATTTTATTATTTTTATATGTTTAGCATTAAGGAGGCTACATTTTTAGTTAGCAAATTGTGAGTTAGTGAAGCAAACATTTTGGTTAGTTGTACCCACCACTGCTAGGTAAATGTGAATGAATTACCATGGTTCAGCTAATCTGCTAATAACAGAGTTAACTTTTCGCTTAGCAGATTATTGTTTTCGCTAATTTCAGAAACAGTAAGCGGACCAATTATAGCTTCCGCTAAATTAGGTTTTGCTAACTTAACAGCTAACTAACAGGTGAACAACAACAGGTTTGTGTCAGTCCCACCAGTGTTCAGTTTGAACTGTTAGTGATTAGTTGTTAGAGTTAGCGTTTGCTAATCTTTACCTGTTTAACATTAGCAAAGGTAACTTTTTGCTTAACTGTGCCCACCACAGTAATATTAAATCTGCCATTCTTGTTTACTTATCCAGGTCAACTATGTAAGCTAAGCTTTTTTGTGGTTTTGGGCAGGTTTTTGCTTTGTTTACATAGAATGTAGACCTGCACTTCAGAACTGCCTATCAACAAACCTAATAATCTACCTGATTTAATTTTTTCAAAACTGCACCATCAAATATATTTTAGGATAAACTCTGATATAGTTGAGGATATTTTGATTTATGATTAAATCATACTTTGCGATGAGAACCTTTAAAACTTTACAGTCAATCAGAATGACATTATCTGATACCTTCTAGATTTTTTTTGTCAGGAGTTTATTTTAAACTGAAGGGAAGATGCTGCATCAGCTCTATAAATTACATCTGATCCTCTCTAAGGAAAAAAAATTCTCCTCTCAGTATTAATAATTCATATTTACATTTACCATCTGTGACGGGCTGGTTTTATTTCTCACATCGTGTGTCTGTTGCCCTCTGAGATGCATGCTGTAGTAAAACAAGAACAAGAAGGGTTGTTATGTTTGTTGTGTCTGAATTTTTACAAACAAGTGATTTAAAAAATTAATAATGAGGAAAAAAACAGTTGAGAAGCTTGCAGAGGTCGTGTTTCCTACTTCAGATGTTATCTGATCGGGAAAAGAAAGCGACAGCTCGTTTGACCTTGGTGTCGTTTTGTGTCTAATCCAGCGAGCTGCTGCATCAGGCTAATGGCAGCCGCTGCTAATGACACTGCTACACTGAGCCTGGCTTCATGAGACTGAAATGTCAGCTAATGTTAGCATATTTGAGGTCAAACCAGCAGCTATACATCTTAAGTCCATTTATATTAGAGTCTTTATAGTAAATGCCTTGAAATGTCACAGGGAGAGTGAATATCCAGGATTACAACATTCATTAAAGTGTAAGTAACCCCTCCCCCGGGTGAAAGCATAACCCCGCCCCCAGGAAAATTTCAACAAAGTGGGTGGTGCCAAGAGACACTGGTTGTGTCCAAATTCAGGGGCTGCATCCTTCAAAGGCTGAATTTGTCAGCCGCTTACGTCACATCGCCACTCAGAAGGCTGTCCAAATTTGAAGACTACCTGGATTGCGTCTCACAAATATGTCCCTGATTTGAGGGATGAGTCTGGTGGATCCTTCTGAGCCCACCGTATCCCAAAATGCATCGCTGGCCCACCTGAGATTTTGGTTTTGCTTGTACTGGCGGACAAAGTGAGACAAAGGAATACAGTTTTAAATAAAAATCTGTCGGTATAAAAATTTAAAGTTTAAAGCGGTTGTTATGTGTTATGCTTTTGTCATTTGTATAGATGTGCTTTTTATATAATTCTTGTCAGAAATCAAATAAGCTGGTTTGGCAAAATAAACAAGCACATGCCTTAGTTCTTCAAGTATTGACTTTAAGCTAATTTTGTTTTTTTGTAATATTATTAATACTAATATATTAATATTGATAACATGTTGAACTGGGATGCTTGCTTACTATTGGTACTTTAGCGCTGTTAGCATGCTAACATGAGGTTTTGTTGAAAGTAGGAAGAAGAAATTTATGAAAACACGTTGAAGTTGTTCGTAAACAAGCCACTTGTTTCTGTGTTTTATGCTGCCAAATAATACACAGAAGTAACCTTATATATTATTTTATTTTTTTCTACTGGTTGTTAAAAGTTGCTAACATGCTAATAGTAGACTTGGGCACCTTCTTAGTATTGGTACTTTAGCACTGTTAGCATGATAATATGTATTTTTATTTGTTTTAAGTAAAAATAAGTTTTATGTTGGCATGTTGAAGTTGTTAGTAAATAAACCTCATGTTTCTGTGTTATTGTCTGTCAAATAATAATGAGTAGTAACCCTTTACGTTTTCTTTTTCTTTAATTTCTAACATGCTAACCTTGAAAACCTGCTGTTAGCATGCTTAACAAGACTGTTTTTTTCCAGTAGGAATGAGATATTTATGTAGCATTTGTTAGAAACTAGGTTCTTATGTTTATTAGTTATGGAGCAACATTTGTTTGGACTGTTAAAATAAATGTTCTGCTTTTGGTCTTTACAACCTAATGTGGCAGAGTTTTAGCCCTTTGGCTAATAAATGATCCACATGTCTCACTTATTTCTGTCTCTATGTTAAACAGAAGTGATTTTTCTTACATCAGTTTTCCTATGAAAAATCTCTGCCAGCTGTGGCTGAAAACAAAGCTGCGAGGACACAAAGTGTGAAGTAAAACAGTCTCAGATGAATAAACAATTCATGCTCACTATGAAGCTCTGAAGCTGCAGATTCTCGTCGTCTTTATTTAGTTTTTTTACAACAAAAAACGCCTGCCACCCATCTAGTGTTTCCACTTTTATTATTTCAATCCTGAAGAATGCTCAAGCAACATATTTATTATTCTGTTGAACAAAAACTGAACCAACAAGGCAGGTAGTTCACACATTATTGTTGCTTTTTGTTGGAAACAACACAGTAAGCTGCAGTCGTGCTGCTAATTTTGAGTTAGTTATGTCCTCTCACAAGAGTTTTAAAACATTTTTAAAACCTCAGTGTGACAAAAGCACGACTGAACCCAGTTTCAGCTGCTGTTTCATGAGAACATTGGTGGTTTATTTTATTAAATGAATCTGCCTGTCTTCAGTTTTCTGTATTTCTTCATGATCTATCATTAGACTGAGGTTATGGTTTATTATTGCTTTTCTCATGCTTATGATCTTCTTACTTTAGCTTTTACAAGATTTTCAGATTATCTGTTAATTAACCACATTTATCTTGGGATCTCTTGTACTTGGTCAGACTTCAGATTTTTTTTTTAAATTTTCGTTCTTTGTTTCCAGGAAAAATAAACTTACAGAGGAAGTTGCTCTGTTCTTTTAGTTGTTTTGTTCAAACTTTGCTTCTTGTTTCAGTTTTTTTTTTCTGTCTTTGGTTCGTCCTGGTTTTGCTTCGTACCCCCGAGGTTCAGACCAGGAAGTGGGTTCAGCAAACCCTGAGGTTGGTGAGAAACGTGTGGGGTTCAGAGACCCGTGGATGGTGACAATGGAAATAATTAATCTTATAAATGTCAGATCTGTGGCATCATTAGAGCTCGAGCAGATCTGACATTTACCTTCATGTATTTAACTAAATATCTTACAGGTGCAGCCTGTTACTGAGCTTTCCAGACTTAATTAGGACAGTTTTAAAATCAGAGCTCAACATAAAAACTAGGCCCGATGCCAGTTTTTTTCAAACCAAGTATGAGTTCTTCAGTTTGGGTACTCACCGATACTGGGTACATTTCATCTATTTAGAACAAGGTGGCTCTCCAGCTTCTCTAAATGTATCAAATCAAATATACATCATGATATATGTACTGTTGCAACAATTTCAAATAAATAAAAATAAGATTTTCCTTTTTAAACATGGACAAACTTTTCACTTTAAACTTAAACTGTAACATATTCAATGGAGTATTGATATCAGTATCTCCGTATTGGTATCGGTATAGGTTCTGGTTGTCTGGGTATTTTGTAAAAATGCTGGCTTTGGTACAAATACCAGCGTTAGTATCGGGACATCACTAATAAAAACTATCGTCAGTTTGGGATGATCTAAGCTGACAAAACAACAACGTTTTGACGTATGAACAGTGGAAGAAGAGTAAAGAAAACAGAGATCAGAAGAAATGTTAAAGCTGCTGCCTGTGGTGCATTATGGTCACCATGGTAACCACACACCTGCAGCTGTCACTCCCTGACAGGCACATTAAAGACAGGCAGACAGAGAGAGACAGAAACAAACGGTCGATGCGCGACAACTAAACGTCGGATTTTAAAAAATCCTGAACCGTGAGCCTCAGGAGGGTCTGGTGGTCCCACCTGTGAATGTTTTTATATGTAAAGTCCAAAGTTCTGTGACTGAATGTGAAGTCTAAGCGGTGGATTCAAAGAGGGATGGGTTTTGTCAATAGTTTTACCAAAATACCAAGAATTTCTGTGGGAACATTTGTCCAAAATACCCTTTTTGTGTGAAATTTTTAACATTTTTACAACGAAGTTAAATCTGGTTCAGTGGTTCTAAAAACCTGCTTTGTTTTAAGGCATCACTGGACTTACAGTTTTATCAAACACACTGGTTTTCTTTGTTTTGTCTCAATCCTTGTCTTCTTTCTGCCCATTATGGTTTAATTTGATTAAAACTTGTGACCCGCATGCCTTCAGTCCTGGATTTGGGTCCACTTCTGAACAGCATCATGACGGATCAAATTTTATCAATTCTGCTTCATTCCTGAGCTTCATTTGTAAGGAATTCAAAACATTCATTTTTTTTGTTTGTTTTTTTATTTCTGCTCTATTTCACCTTTTATATTCAGTGGATGTTTTGTTTTCCTTCTAAGGATCTGGTCACATATTTCAGCTTTCTGTCCTCAGGGTTGCTGTTTAAATGTGAGGTGATTTTACAGGAACTTTTAAAAAGCAGCTGAGGGGTTTCTGTGGTCTAAAACCATAAACAGGATTTAAAGTTCTTGAAGTACTAAGTAAACTAAAACCTGCTCTAATGACAGGATGATGTGTAAAGATTTGCTGTAAAGAAAATCCTAAACATCTGCTTTCAGTTTTTCTCTTCCTCTGATGTCACTTCTGTGGGTTAAAGCTGACAAACGTACGTTTTTAAGAAAAATTAGTTTAAAGCAGCATTTTTAACTTATGTGTCTTTTTATAGCTTGTTTCAGTTTCTTTGGTTCTTTTTGTCCCATTTTGTTCAGTTTTTCTTCCTCTAGACCTTGTTTGGTCTTTGAACTGAGGGTGAACTTTTTTTTATTTTTATGAACTTTAGTGACTTTGTTGGAAGTAAATAATTAAAAACCAAGTGTAAGGGCCACTCTGGACCTTCGTTTGTAAAAACTGTTTGACCTAAAAACCTGGTCATGCATTTCAGAATTAAATAACAGAATAAATATTGTGTCTAAAAGAGTGTAGAAGATGTACAAAACCCTTTAAAACTCCTCAAAAGAACAAAGTGCTGTTTAGTGCAATACAATTAAATTCAATTTATTTATTTAGAAGGGACAATGCACATTAATTAACATTTCTGTAAATGTGCCAGAATTAGCCAAAGGCTATTTTTCATCTGTTGTCCCTAAAAGTAGCCATTAACAAGAACAGTTATACAAAACAAGATAAAATAAGAAAGATAAAATAACAATAAAATACAATCAATACAAATAACATCACACACATTTCATATGAAACATAAGCATCATTAAAACTACTGTAAACCTTCATCAAGATGGCTGAGACACGAGTGGTTACATGATGTAACTAGACAAATGAGTTAAACAGAAAATAATACAAACACTTGTTCAAAAAGTATTAAAGGAACAAAAAACTTAAATTAAACATCTAAAAAGTAAAAAAAGACTGATAAATGATAAAAATAAGTTTCAGGTGAAGATATAGAAGTTGTAGTGGGCACAGCTAACAAAAAGGTTAGCTTCACTAACTCAATCTGCTAACTAAAAATGTTGCTTTGGTAATGCTAAACAAGTAAACATTTGCAGAAGGTAAACAAGTAAAAATTAACAGAAGCTAACGCTAACAACTAAACAAGTTCAAATTTGCAGAACATAAAACTAACAGTAAAACAAGTAGAAATTGGCAGAAACTAACTCTAACAGCTAAACAAGAAAAAAATTGCGGAAGCTAACGCTAACAGCTAAGCAAGTGGAAACTAGCGGAAGCTAACGCCAACAGATAAACAAGTGTAAATTACCGGAAGTTAATGCTAACAGTTAAACAAGTAAAAATTTGCAGAATGCAACACTAAAAGCTAACCGCCAAGATGACTGTCCTTCAGTCTGCCTCACTAGTCTTCATCTTCTTTAAGCTGAAGACTGGTGGGACTGACGGTTTTCAGTTACTGAAAAAGTCTCTTAAACAAAATTTTAGTTCTTTTACCTGATAAGCTGAATTATGCACACCGCTGTATATAAGTAGCTAAAGATGACGCCTATATGATATAAAAAGGGGAATTTATTCCACAATTTTGGCCCCACAATATCAAATCTCTTCTGAGCTCACAGCTGGTTTTCAGCAGACCTGGAGAATGGGCAGGTATGTAAGCAGCTCTGAAAGGTAAGGAGGGGCAAGATTATTTAAAGATTTAAGAAAAAATAAAATAATTTTAAAATGGATTTAATGTAGATTGACAACCAGCGAAGAGATTTGATTTTGTATCATCTGTAGACGGACGATGGTAGATTTACAAACAGAACGTTACTGAAGACGGGTTGGGCTGAAATGAAGACGTGGATCAATGTTTCTAACAGCTGCTGTGAAAGAATCTTGACTTTATCTTTTCCACCCGCGCCAAATAAAATAAACTAGTTTAACAACTGGTTTTATCAGCCTTTAAATTCAAAAGAAAGCATATTTCCTTTAACTGTGTGGTGCGTTTGTTTCTTAGAAGTCCTCGTATCTTAAAACCTTTTAAATGTTTAAAAAAAAGCTGGACCATATCTCAGTTCTCAGATATTAAGGTTATAAATTCTGCAGTTTTAACTGTTGATGATTCCCAGTGAAAGAATGTGACCTTGTTGGTTTTGTTTGAGGAAGAAAACAGTTTTTAACCAAACTCTGCGTGCCGACGTTCTATTTTTTTATTTCAAGGTTTCAGCTGTAAGAAATAAAATCATATTCAAATCAGAGTTCAGATGTTTTCATCCACCTTCATTTCAGGAGTTTAGTGACGTTTGTTCTCGTTTAATAAAGTTTTGAGTTATTTTTTAACTCTGACTAAAAAGCTTCGTAAAAATGCTAAAAAATAAACTTAAGCTGATCGTTAAAAGTTCTGTTTTGTGTTGCTTTAAATTGTTTCCTGCAGAGTCATGAATAATTAAACCTATAATTACCAGATTCATGTTTATTTCATGTTTTTGTCCTGAAACAATCAGCAGATGTGAGACGCTGTTTTAAAAAAAAAAAAAAAGAACATGAATTATCTAAATGCAGGAGATGAAAGTCGAGGTTTTTTGGTCTCTGAGGAACTGCTGGAGGCAGAAAATGATCTGTAATCTAACTCTGAGGTCTGTTTCACCTTCAGGACCAGAGTCTCCGACTAAAAGCTGAAAAAGACGTTCGGTTTGTTCTGAAGGACGTGTCGTCGGGTAAAAGCTGCAGAAATCTGACTCCAAATAAAAAGTTTCTGATTCAGCTGCTGACGTCTTCAACCCTTTATTTGATTCAAGGTCCTGGTTTTGTTTTGAGCTGATAGTTGGAACATCTGAACTCAGAAACACTCGACTGTAGAAAATAGATCTGATGGTTCTGATTCGAAACAGAGTAACTCACTCCCTAATTTACATTTAAAACTTAGTTTTATTTATAGGTGTTGGTTTTGTTATGAGACAAACAAGATTTCAGGACCAGTCTCTGTGGATCTGGGTCAGAGACGGCGCTCCGGGCATTACCAAGACAGTAATAAGTGTCTTCAGCTGAAAACAAGGGCAGGCAGCTAAAACCTGAGTGGATGTTTCAGCTGAACGTCCAGAGGGAGATTAATCCAGAGTTCAGTTCATCTGCAGCTAAGCTGAGACAAAAAACATGAAAGGTTTGATTCAAGGAGCCGCTGAAGATCCAACTTCCCTGCTATAAAAAATAGAACCACAGCTAGAAGATGAAACACTACCCAAATCTGGCAAAATGACAGCTAAAAGTAGCAAAATGCTAGCTGAGAGGTTAAAAAGGAAAATCTACGCTAGCTAATGTGTGAAAGGATTAACAGTAGCAAAAAGCTAACCAAAAGCTATAACTACCAAAATGCTAGCTAAAGGCTAACAGTAAGAAAAAGTACCAATAAAAGAAAAACCAACAGAATGAAGGCTAAAAGCTAAACATAGTAAATTGCTAGTTAAAAGTTAAAAGTAGACATTATAAGCTATAGATCTAAGACAGAAACAAGCAGCAGCCAAAGCAGATTTCAAGAAGAACAAAGTTTTTGAGGAGCTAAGAAGATTTTAATGTTTTCTATGAGGAAAATGTTTGTATTTAAACTAAAATATTTACATTTTTGTACAGAAA
Organism: Cynodonichthys magdalenae; assembly: GCA_031762555.1. Taxonomy (NCBI): domain Eukaryota; kingdom Metazoa; phylum Chordata; class Actinopteri; order Cyprinodontiformes; family Rivulidae; genus Cynodonichthys; species Cynodonichthys magdalenae. Next base: position 18,144,403 of record JARVJO010000125.1, on the reverse strand, counting down.
CACGACTGAGATGGAACTCATTTCTTCACACAATCTGACCTGAGGGTGAATCTGCTGCAATGTGGAGCATTTGTTAGGTTTGATTTGAATCATTTTAGAATCCATAAGACCAGAATGTTTTATTTCCTGATGAGGGTCAGAAGGAGGTCGTTGTTTTCCCCGTGACCAAAATCTCCTTTTTTTTTTTCTTCTTTAAGAAGATGGTTTGTCAGAATTCTCCCTTCGTCCGTTAACTAAACCTGAAGGCATCAGGAGGAAACCACAGAATCTTTTTCAGATGTTTGATCTGTCAACTGATTCATGAAGGACTGAGGAAGACTCAGCAGATCTGATGAAGAGGTCAGAGAAAGGCCGAATGTTTGTGTTCACCTTCCTCCTGAGACCCTGCGCCTGCAGACCTGACCATCAGCCGCTCATCTTTAGCTGCTGCTCTGTGTTTCTGATGCTCATTTTTAGCTTCTTCTGATGCTCATCTTTAGCTGCTGCTTCAGACCCTCTTTGTTCCATTAGAGACATGTTGTCCAACATATGCAGGGACGGGGTGAGAGACATCCAGGGAGCCGGGGGGGTGGCGAAGTCCAGACCGCTCAGATCTGACAGACGCCCGTGGCGCTGCTCGCCTGTTTGTGGCTCCGCCTTGAAATCTATATTTGTTGTTGCAGCACCCCCCACCCCTCTCAGAAAGTCTTCTACCAGGTCTCGCCTGGTGTCTCCCCAGAGGGAGGCTGGTCCATTTTCATACGTGTCCCTCCAAGTGTTTGTGTCGACAAACGGCCTGGAGGAGAGGAGGGGGTGGGGTTATTTAGTGAAGTGCTGGCGGACCCCCACCTCACCATCCTGCTCACTAACAAGGACTGGAGTCCATCAGAAACTGAAAAGTCTCCTCAGACCTGGTCTCAGTTTGTTTGGAATCTGACTGAATTAAAACCACAAAAACCAGATCGTTAAAGAAATGTTTGTTCCATCATCACCGTTCAACAAAACAAATAAAACTTGTTTGTTCTTTGCAGCAAACAATTAAAAAAAAGTACAAATCAAAGGTTCTGTGATCTTCTCTGATTGAAGGGTCTGGAGGAGGTCCGGTCTGACGGCAGGCTTGTCATAAAACTAGCGGTTGTTTTAGGGTCTTTGATCCGGTGACCCCTGCAGGAAGCTCTTTACGGCGCCGTCAGCAGTTTCCACCTCGAGGACTGCAGAGGAATATTAATAAAGAGCAAAATCCCTGGAAGAAGCTGAAACAAGAGGAGGAAGATTTATTTCATTCACCAAATGCTTCCGGACTAGATAAATTCAATAAAATACAGCAGAGTTTTATATTAAAAAAAACAAAAACATTAAGGATCAGATTTCCAAACTAAATCAGATTTATTTTTGTCTGGATGCTGAGTCAGCGTTTATTCGGTTGTTTCCCACTTCCTGGTTGGATGTTTTTAGGTTAGGATTAGAAAAAAGGCTCATGTTTGGGTTATATCTTTATAATATCCTTATTTAGTGTCAGTGTTTTAATGTTAGTTGATTTGATTGTTGATTTCAGTGCTAACATGCTAACGTGACAAATTTCTCATCTTCAGCTGATTTTAGTTCACTGAGTTTCTTATTTAGGATTAGAAGATTTTTGTTGGGGAATAACAGATTTTTATTTTGCCATATTTGCAACATTAATAAGTTGTATTTTGTCGGGGGTTTTTTGCTAACATGCTAACACAAGACTTATCAGTTACTAAAACTACCTAGTTAGGCCGTGGTTATATGTTTTATGCTTGCTGTAATTAACATAATGTTTATGGATTTTATTTTGTTGGTTGATTTTGGACTTTATTCACTTCCTGGTTTGGTTTAGCCCTCGATGTACTTGGTCAGGATTAGGAAAATGGTTGCTGTTTGGGATATAATCTTTCTATAACGTGCTGTTTTGTTGGATGTTTTGGTAACACATGGACACTTCTTCACTTCCTGTTTGTGATTAAAACAGCCGACAAAACTCCTTGGTTTGGAGGAAAACAATTATAGATAAGACTAAAATATGTTCTGCCTCCTACATTTTGCTTCTATTTTCTGTTTTTAACTCCTGGAACCTGAATGTTTCTAAATTGTTTCTGTAATTTGCTGAATAGTTGGGAACTATGAGGTTATTTTGGAGTCTGGTTTTCAGGTTTTATATTTTAAAATTCCACTTGGTCACAAATGCTGGTTGTGATTTAAACTCTGATGTTTTGATGTTTAAGTTTAACCTCCTGTGAGCTGAGGCTGATTTTCTGCTCCACAGAGAGTTTCAGTCATTTCCCCAAAAGGTTTAAACTGATTTTCTGAACACAACAATGAGCTGACTGAGTTTCTGAATCAGTGGTTTTTAAATCTGAATGATGTCTGGTTAGAATCTGAATCTGCCTGAAGACATAAAGATCATCCGTGTTTGTTTTCAGCGCCGTACAAAGTGACTCATTTTGTTTCTTGGAATATTTTTATTATTTTATTTTGTACAAGATCAGATCAGTTTAACATTGAGAAGTCTTGTTTTAAAGCTACGTCTTTGTGTTTAAACCTGTTTCTGTTTTCTATAAATCTTCTGATTATTTATGAGCTTCTTTATTAGCATTACTCAGCTCCGCTGGGTTTTTATTTGTTCTTTTTCCCCAAATGTTTTCAAAACATGTCATTTACATAAAATATAACCTGAGCAGGAATAATTGGTTTGTTTTTGAAATTTAAGGTTTAATTAGTTTCCAAACAAGTTTTATTGTTCCTGTTTTGAACACCATCTTCAGAAAATGTGCAGCTTCACTCTTTAATGCCTGCCTTTGTCTGTTAGCAAAATATCTCATGAAGTACTGAATGAAGTTTAGGGAACAAAGTCAACTAGAACATAGTGAAAAAACCTCCTGTTGCCAGGAGATAACATTAATAATCAGGTCAAAAATAAAAACTAACAGCGCTCAGGCCCTAAATATCTATTAAAGTTGGAGATCCAAAATGGCCGACACAGCTAATAAAATCTTAGCAAACACAAAAAAATGTTTAGGACTTTATGTTGTAGTAGCTAAGAGTTTTAGTACTTAATGCATGCAATCATGGTTTTTGGTGGTTTTAGTGGACTGGTGAGTTGTTAGGATTATATGGGCAGGCTGATGGGAGGAGTGGCTGCAGCTGTGACTAATGAAACCAGGAACAGGTGTGACGGTGCATAACCAGACTGAAGAGCAGAAAGTATCAGGAGAGTAAACGAAAGATGAAGTGACGCCTTTGGAAATGTTTTAATTTGAGGTCACAAATTTTTTTTGGGGGGGAGAGTGACGCCCCCCCTAAAAAAAAAATTGTGACCCCCCCTGAAAACACAAGGGACCAGAACCAACACAAGAATGCTGGTGGATGATACGACGAGGCAATTAAACTCAGCATTTTACTGACGCATCAACACGAGGCAGAGGCGTAATTCTTCCTCCTTTTCTTCGCATTTAAAGACTCTCAGACTCTGCAGCCGAGGCGACGTGTACGATACTAACAGCGAATAAAATTATCGCCTTTAGCGGTAAATCAATCCTAATTAGCTTCAGCTGTTAAACTGCTCTCCCTGTGTCTCGTGGAACTTGTCAGACGATGTCAAAAAATAAATCTAGGCTGTTTTATTACCTTATTACTCACACTGTGAAGGGAAACACTCTGCATATGTTTAACATCCATAAATCATTCTTCATTTCAAGGTCTCCCCTCTTTGTCTAAAAGCTGCAGCATTTTTGAAGTAAAGCTTCGGCTCGGCGTGACTCTGATGTCTGAACCAGGCCTCTTTGTTTGCTTCTGTTTTTAGCTTCGTTGTTTATTTTATTTATATGGAACCTAAAGTGACTTTATTGCTTTGAGAACAATAAATTTGCATTAAGTGTGAGCAGCAGCCTGAGGCAGGATGTGTACTCATGGAAATGTGGCTCCAATAAAAGGTGACAATTATGGACTTTATGCTGATTTTTTTTACACTTTGATGAAAATTTGTAGAAAACTAAATTTCTCCAGAACAACTAGGAGCTTAAAACCGATCAAGAAAAGATTATTAAAGCTTCTGTCTGAAATTTCAACAACTTTTTCTCTAAAGTCTAGCAGTAATTTGGGACTTTTATTTTGTGACAATCTAAACAGACAAAATGGTGACCCTTATAATTGACCCCTTATAAATGGTGACCCCTTGTAAATGTAGAAGAGTTCAAAAAAACAAGATAAAAATAATGTTAAGTTGTTGTCAGCGGTCTAAACTAGGACAGGCAGACAGAAACGAGCAGAGTAAAAAGTTAGCTTCAAACAATCGTGTAAAAACCGAAAGTCTTATAGAAAAAAGGTTTTCATTTTTACATGTTTACAGTGTTAACCTGCTATTTTTATTCAATTCTTCCTGGCAAGAACCTCTCAGGGTCTAAGCATTCAGGAATCCATCTCGATGCAACTCAATTTATTAATCTGGAAAAGAATGTTTTACTGTACGGGTCTCCAAATAGTGGACCAAGGTCTGGAACATACTTTTATACAAATTACCTTTTGTTCATTTTAGGTAGTGTTGCTTTTCTCATATTTATGGTTATTTATTTTAGCTAGCGCAGCTTTCCTAGTATTTATGGTAAATTAATTAAAGGTGGTGCAGCTTTCCTAGTATTTATGGTAAATTAATTAAAGGTGGTGCAGCTTTCCTAGTATTTACTGTAAATAAATGGTGGCTCACTTAGTAGAGCTGATGCCTCTCAGCAAGAAGGTTGCCGGATCAAATCCCGGTCCCTGGGTAGAGTTTGCATGTTCTCTCTGTGCATGCATGGGTTCTCTCTGGGCACTCCGGCATCCCACACACACCAAAAACATGACTGTCAGGTTAATTGGTAACTCTAAATTGTCCCTAGGTGTGAGTGAGAGAGTGAAAGGTTGTCTGTCTGGTTTATCTCTATGTTTGTCCCTGTGATGGACTTGCGACCTGTCCAGGGTGTACCCCGCCCCTCGCACTGTGATGGCTGGATATGGGCACCAGTGACCCCCGTGACTCTGAAAGGAAGAAGCAAGTATAGATAATGGATGGATGGATTTTAGGTGGTGCAGCTTTTCCAGTTTAGCTTTTAGTTATTATTTTACTCATTTGAGCTTGTAGTTACAAATTTAGCTGCTGCAATATTTGTAGTCTTAGCTACAGTTTCGGTTGGTTTAGCTTTGGTTTTACTACAATTACCTTAGCTTTAAGTAACATTTTTTGTTAATTTTAGCTATTGTTTTGCTCATTTTTATATTCCGGATCTGTTTTGCTTAATTTTAACTATAGTTTTGGCAATGAATGTATCTGTTTAGCTAATTTACTTCCAGCTACATGTGTTCTTAATCTTAAACTGTTTTTCATCTTGATTTAGCTTTCAGCTGCAGTTTTGCTGACTTTAGTTTTTTTTGTTAGGGTGTAATTATTGTAGCTTTTAGCTCCTGGTTTGCAGTTTTTATCTACCGCTATACTAGTTTTAGCTTTTAGCTGCAGATTAGCAGATTTCTTTTGTTCTTTTTTCCATTTTTTTCTCAGTTTTTCCACAAATCTTTCAACATTTTTTACAATGATTCATTCCCATTTTTTAAATCAAATGAGACGAGATCAAATTGTTTTTTATTTTTGTCACAAGAAAAAAAAAGAAATGTGTACATTACTGGATAATAACGAATTTGATGAAGAAGATGAGAAATGATGAGAAAAAGTGAGTTTCATTAAAAAGGTTCAGACGCAAAGGTAGTTACATTATTGCCCCCTTTATGACGGTAAAGAAACATAAGTTTGAGGTTTTATTGTGAATCATGTTAATCAATCTTCTTCAGATCAAACCATATTAAATACAAACACTGACTGCAGGTTCTGATGGGTTTTTAAACTCAAACATCTTCTGGAATAATAAAGTTAGCTGCAGCATGAAACATTCAGCGCAGATTCTGAAGGATTATTTCATCTTCGGGTCAGGCTTTCTGTCAGCAGACCGAACCGTAACATTTTTCTCTGAGGTTTTATAGACAGTTCTGACCCGGAGGCGGTGGAGGGTCGACTCCAATCCCTTTTTCTGGTGACAGCTGGACCTTTTCACTGAAAATGCAAAGTCTGTGAGATGACATGACTAAAATATTAAAATAAAAATTTATGTATTGGGACATAAACACTAGACATATAAATATTTATATATTAGCCTTACTTAAACAATTTTTTAACAATAAAGATCTTATAATTTTATATTCTGTTTTTTTTTCACTCATGTTTTGTTTATGTTTACCACAAATACTAGAAAAGCTGCACCACTTAAATAAATACCTGTAAATACTAAAAACGATGCAAAAAGGCTTAGAAAAATAAAAGCTAATATTTAAGTTAAGTTTCACAGTAGCTGCAATTAGCTAAACAGATACATTCATTAGCAAAACTATAGCTAAAAAATAACAAGTGTAACTAAAAGCTAATAAGAACACAATTGTGGCTAAAAGTTCTGTTTGCTAAACAAAACCTATTAGGTGCTAAAATAAACAAAGTAAATAGAAGCTATAATTAGCAGCATTGTAACTAATAGTTAATTTTAAATAAAAGGTAGCTAAAATTAGCTTAATGATGATAGCTAAATTATAGCTCAAAAGTATCAAAATGGGTGTTGAAGCGGTAGCTAAAATTAGCTAAACTAGCTGAACAGCATTTAAAGGTAACAGAATAGCTAAAAGGGGCTGAACAGTAGCTAAAATAGCTTAAGAAAACAAAACTAGAGCATGTGTGCTGAGGCAGATTAGAAAAGGTTGTCTGTGTCGGCCATCTTGAATTACTTTCTGAAAGTTCCATTCAGATTGGTTTAGACTTGTTTAGGAGTATTTGACTGTATCCGAATTCAGAGGCAGAGTCCTCCAAAGGTCCCGGCCTACCTGGTCGGCCCGCAATGCATTATGGGATATGGTGGGCCAGGAAGGATCCATTGGACCAGTCCTTCAAAGGAAGGACGTATTTGTTGGATTTGGACAGCCTCCATCGCGGCACTGTGATGTAAGCAGCCGACGAATTCAGCCTCTGAATTTGGACACAGCCTTTATCAGTATTTTTGTAACAGAAACATTATCTGTTTTTATGTTTCAGCATGAAAAAAAAAACAGACCCGGTTTTCCATCATGCTTGAAAAATGATCTGTTTGCTCTCGTTGCAGATAATGTTTACAGAAAATGTCTCACCAATGGGACGTGGGCGCCGAAGGGGAACTACTCCATGTGCAAGGCCATACTTCACGAGGAGGTAAGATGCTCCGGTCGGTGTTGTGTTTGTGTTTGTACCTCCTGATTGATGAGGCCTCATTGAGTCGATCTTCAAAGCAGAGAAACCTGCACTTTAATCACAACCAAGGAAAAGATCAGGAGTGGAAGGAGACGCTGTTCTCTGGGTTCAGGGTTTGGTTTCTTAGGGATTCAGTCCTTGAAGGGGGGGCGGTGTGCATTTCTTCAAGAAGTGCTGGTTTCATTTTTTTTTACAACCCAAAGTCTGTAAAATCCCTAAAATAGCCGTCAGCAGCAGCATCGATGTTCCCGCAGGACGTGTTCTGATCCGGCTGTGCTCCAGATTTGATCCAATCACATGTTGCTGTTATTTGTTGGCTTTTGTTTTTCCATCTCAGCCTCCACCTGGATGGTGCATTGTGATGATGATGATGATGAGTGTTCATTTTAATTAGGACCGAGCAGCAGACTGAACACTGTGACCTGAATAAGCTCTGCAACAACCAGACCTCTGACGGGTCGGTGTTGGATATAAACGATTACATGATGGGAAACACGTGACTCTGCATGTTTTTTATTTTTCTTGAATGAACCATCTGTTGTCACCAAATATGAAATAGTTTCCCTCCATAAATAATCTATTCTGAGCTTATTTATTATTCTATTCTTATCTAAATTCTTGTCACGCACCAGAAAGATGGATGTTCTCATAAATTCCACTAAAAGACCGCAGCAAAACAATATAAATCTGTTATATTTACATCTCTGGTATTAATCAGCTTAAAATACAAACTTTTATCTTCTTTGTTTTAAAAAATGGCTGCAGAGTTTGTTAAACAGCTGGTTGTTGTATTGTTTCACTCAGACAACAGCAAATATAGTTCTTATTACAGATTAATATGGATTAATGTGCATTTGTTTTTTTGGTTTGTGTAACAAGCATTAAAAACTGAATGTTGCTGAACTTGGTCAGCCTGGTTGTATTTTTATATTTACCTACATATCTAGAGACGATTTGTGTTATTGAACAGAAAAAAAACATTTTTTATCTCCCAGTTAAAAGTGTGCAAATATGTAATGGCATGTTCTGTGGGCTCGTATGTCTGTCTGTTAGCAAAATATCATATGTACCACTGATACACATTATTACCATTTATAAATCATCGCTTCAGGTTTACCTGAAAGAGCTAACTCTGTTTTTTAAGCTAGCTCACATCTTTTTAAACCGATTTATTTATTATTTTACCACACTTATAAAAAGATGCTGTAATAGAGAAAGTCAAGGTAATGATAGCAGCTAATAATTGAAATATGTTAGCAAGTTGTTAGCTACCCTTTATTAGCTTTAGCAAGATAAAATCAGTTAGCCTCTCTTAGCTTTAGCACAATGCAGCTACTTAGTCGCACAAATTTTCATTTTAAGTCGGTGCTTTTGAATAATGTGGCATTTTATGAAAAAAGTATTTAAAATTATCTGTTTTAGCCATAACTAACAGTTTTATTAACTCACCTCTGAATAATTCCTTTTTGTTCTCCTTTTTTAGCATTAGCATAATAAAACATGTTAGCCTCTTAGCTTTAGCTCCTGCTAAGCCTCTTTTTTACACTCAAGCTTTATGTTTTTAAATAATGTTTTAAATATACATTTTTAACAAAAATAAATTGTTATTGCTGTAGTAATAACAGTTTAATAAACCCACACTTATTATTCTATAAGCTACATCATTAGCTTTAGCATTTATGAATCTTGTTTTTAGGTTTTGGCTATAGTAGCTTTAGTTTTAAAGCAAATATGTAATCCTTGATAAACAATAAATCTATACAGGCTACTATCATGTGTTAACGGTGGTTTTTTTACATTTAGGCCCTTTTGTTGAGTTCTCAACTGAACACGAGCCAAAATATCCTGGAACTACAATAAAGGCTGATGTCTCTCTGGAGAGCTGTTTTTGATTTGTATCTTAATGTACAGTTTACAGCAAGAAGACAAGCAATCTGGGCTTCTTTTTTCATTACGGAAACCAGATGAGTCAGGGATCTGATCAGAATCCACTTTAGAGGGGTTTTCTGATTGAAGGAGACGCCTGAGCGAACACACAGAGCGTGTTAAAGATTAGTTGTTATCTGTCCTGGGAACACCTCCACGTTCCTTGGCAGGAGCTGAGAAATTTGCCCCCGGAGAGGAGATGGTCGTCTTCACGTTTCAAATAAGTGTCAGGTTTGTGTGAGGGGAAGGAACCAGATGCAGCCTTACAGGCAGGAGGTGCAGAGCAGGAGTTTATTAGATTATCTGAAAACAAAGGCGCCTCTATAGCAGTAAATCCAACGAAACAAAAGAGAGAACTGAAGTTGACATAAAAAATATAGGAATAAAAGAAGAGCAGGGCGTTCATTTAAAGGCAACTGAAAACTAGAATAAGACAAGATAATATTGATAAAGAACAGGTGTGCTAATTAGAATCTAAAACCAGGTGTGAGGAGGGAAAACACAGACATAACAAACCCTAAACTGAAAAATACAAAAATCTGTCTGTGGTGACTCCAGGTTTCTGTGCTGCCAGGCAACTAAACTTTTAATAAGCTGTGTCTGCTGCAGTCTTAGATATCACAGACACTTTTCTCCGTTTGTAATCTTAAATTTAAATCGAGTGTTTCTCCCCTCCAGGAGAACCCGTCCGTTAAGGAGCGCAGCTCTCGTTACAATCAGGAATCAGACGCAGCTGGCAGTTCAGAGGTCTGAGAAAGAGAAGATTGTACTCTGCTTCTCGATTAATTTAAAAATATTCTATTAGGAGAACCTCAGCAGGGACCGGTCACCTTAAAGGATATCGATGGAACGTTGATTTAACGACACTTTCACATTGCATGGTTGTCACTTGGTCTCAAATGTGAGGGCTTTCATGTGACACTCAGAACATAAATCAATGTTGGATTAACAGAGCTGGAGCTGCACAGCAGGACTCAGAATAAAACCCCAGTGTGAGATTTCCTGCAGCTTCAAAAACTACATATTTGTTACAACAGTCAGATTATTGATGGTTTTCATTTCCTGGTTTAATCATAGTGAGAAAACATAAAGCAGCCTTAAAAATGTTTCACCGTCTTTCTTTTATTTATGCCACAATCTTTGATTTACATTTCCTTCACCAAGACCTGACAATGGAACAGGAGGAAGATGATGTATGGATGGATGGATGGATGGATGGATGGATGGGTGGGTAGATGGATGGATGGGTAGATGGAGGAATGAATGGATGAATGGATGGATGGGTGGGTGGGAAGATGGATGGATGGGTGGGTGGGTAGATGGATGGATGGATGGATGGATGGATGGATGGGTGTGTAGATGAAGGGATGGATGGGTGGGAAAATGGATGGATGATGGTTGGGTAGGTAGATGGATGGATGGATGGATGGGTGAGTAGATGGATGGGTGGGTAGATGGATGGATGGATGGATGATAGTTGGGTAGATGGATGGATGGATGATGGTTGGGTAGATGGATGGATGGATGGATGATGGTTGGGTAGATGGATGGATGGATGGATGATGGTTGGGTAGATGGGTAGATGGATGGATGGATGGGTAGATGGAGGGATGGATGGATGGATGGAAGTTCTGCACGTCTTTTGAATCTCTTCAGTTTCTGCAGAACTTAGAGGTTTTATCAGATGTGTTCAGGTGAATCGCTTCATGCACAGACCTCGGTGTCTGAGTTTGACCTCTGACCTCTGCAGGGTCATGAATGTTTCTGATGTTAGTGGAACAGATGATGTTTCAGAGCGGATTAAAGGGGTTTAATCCCAGCGCAGACACCAGCGAGTTGTTTAATTCACTCCCAGCACAGATTAGAAAAGACAACCGAGTCGTTTCAGGAAGACGAGACAATAAACCGTCTCTGGATTCTGGTTCTGGTGAGATGTTCAGCTGCAGCTGGAGAGATTTAATCTGTTCTCTGATCAGTTATTGGCGGTTTCTGTGTCAGAATGATTAAAATAAAAGCTCCAGTTCTGGACAGGATGTTTATTGGCCACTGCCTTTCAGAGTAAAGGTCTTCTTTCAGCTCAGTGGTCTAAAAAATAAAAGAAACATTTCCATAAATACACAAAAATTTATCAAATTAAAGCTCATGGGTCATAGACTGTCCAAAATAAAACAACAAACATCCATGAAATGTTTTCAGAAAAATAAAAGCAATTTTTCAGAAAATATTTCAGAAAAAGCAACATTTTGTAAGAAAAGCAACTTTCTAAAACAACAAAAGTTTATTTAATAAAAGCAACAATATTTCAGAAAAACTTTAAACTAAAACCTGAAACCTTCAGAAAAACAAAAGAACAGGAGCAGAAAAACCTTGAAACAGATTTAAGGAATTTTAATAAAACAAAACTCAACGTTTAGAAAAACAAAGGAAAAAACAAACAAAAAGATTAAACTTAAACAACTTATAAAAATACAACTTTTCTCTTAAACTTATTGTTTTATTTATTGTTTTTTTTTATCTTGGATAATCATGTAGCCGTTTGTGTCTGCTCATATATCTGTTCATCATTCAAGATGGCTGCTGTCAATTTGATGGATTTTGAGCTGATTTTTGGTGAAATGTTGGTTTAATTTTGGTGTTTATTAAATATATTTTTTAATTCAAAGTATTAAATTTATAAAAAATTATACAATCTCCAAAAATACATGATCGGGCTAAAAAATATCCCCAATAATTCATATTAAAACTAAAACAAACTGTTTATTATTGGTTTTGTTTGAAGTTTGTTTCTTTATTTCTCAGAGTTTTCAGTGAATTTATAAATAATTTGAGACTGAAATGTGAGCAGAACTCCCACGGCCTGTTCAGAACCTCAGCAGGAGGCAGAAGCTCAGAAACTCATTTCACTGAAATAAAATCTCTGAAGAAAAAAAAATCTATTTTTGTTTCTCCCTGCAGAAAAAAGGGAAGATGCATTATCAGATCGCCGTCATCATCAACTTCCTGGGTCACTGCATCTCCATGGTGGCGCTGCTGGTCGCCTTCTTCCTCTTCCTGTGTCTGAGGTACGAGTTGGACCAACACACACACCCACACACACACACACACACCCACACACACACACACACACACACACAATAATCCTTAGCTTCAAAGCGCCTCATTCTTATTCCAGAACCTTTTGGTCATGGACTGAAACGGTCACTATCTCAGTCCAGCAGATGTAAAATAAATAAACAAATAAATAAAATAAACCGTGACACAGACGGGAACAACGGACCGGTCCAAAACGGACCTCGGGTTCTCCTGCCGGGCCCTAGCGGCGCCAGGAGTACTGTTTTCTCCGATGAGCCGAAATCAGCTGAACATTAACGAGAGAAAGGTCTTAGTACCTTCAGCTGTTATCGACTGCAGAGACACCCCCGGGGGGGAGGTGTGTGTGTGTGTGTGTGTGTGTGTGG
>JARVJO010000125.1:18082950-18111176 GCA_031762555.1 Cynodonichthys magdalenae | reverse complement strand
CCCCCCCCCCCCCCCCCCCCCCCAGGTGGAACAGAGACGAACTCGTTAAATGTTTAGACTTTTGTTGCCGTTGTGGTTGTTTCTTATTTTGATGTTGTGACGTCGGCCTCTGTTTGTGCGGCGGAGCTTCTCATCATTCCAGAATTCTATTTAAAGCGTTTTGTTCACTAAGAGAAAGTGTTATTAAACTCCTGGTTGGTGGGCCAGAGGTGGCTCCTCCTGAGAAAAGACATAATGAAGGTTAATCGATGCTTATTATTTTGACCCAGATATTTTGCTCAGTAAATCACTTCCTGGATGAAAACCAACCAAATCCAGGAGAGCTCGCCCCGTGATGGCTGCCAAGTTTCCATCTATTTGTGTTTGTGTGGATTTAGGACATTTTTTAGATAATGTGGCCTAAATTTACACAAGAACCAGACCTGGTTTGTTTTGCAGCATCTGGCCTCAGAAGGATTTTAATCCAAATGAAGCCAGAGTTAGATTATTTCTTCCTGTGTGCTGGATCTGGACAAATTCAGCTGTGTTTCTAAACCTGGTGCACATTAGATGGTGGGCAAATGTTCCAAAAATATTAGTTATTTTAGTTAAAAACAAACATTTCTGTGAATGAAAAAGACAAATGTTGGGTTTCTTCTAATCTAATTTGGATTTTAAAGGAAAATTTGTTCTTAAATCTGCACTTTGATTTATTTTTTGGCCTCACAGCAGCAACATTAACTGTAAAATAGACATCTTTCTGTAAACACAAATAAATCAAACAATAAATTTAAATATTTATAGAAATAAATTGTTTGTAAATATTATGTAAATAAAATATGTCACCAATAGACAAATATATTGCCCATAAGGAAAATATAGGTAAATATGTAGTTACTCCTAATTTTACTGTTTATTTAAATGTTGATTTATTCAGTAAACCAACAAAACCTCATTTTAAACATTCAGCTAACAGCTAATGTGTTCTCCATTAGGGAGGCTGAGGCCCGCCCCTCCAGATAAGGCAGCTCTTCTCTGATTGGTCAGCTCCAATAGTATAATCTGGCTCTGCCTATCAGAGAGCAAATCAGCAAACTTTTTGTTGAGTGAACAGTCCTCTACAAGCAATCATAAAGACGTTATTGTCAAATATTTACATGAGAATTTTAGATGTTAATCCTGGAGGTTTTCTGCATTCTTAACTGATCTGCTCTCTGATAGGTGGAGCCTGATCATGCCACTGGAGCTGACCAATTAGAACAGACTGGCCTGATTTTGGAAGGGCGGGGCCTCAATAACAGAGACCATGTTAGCTGTTAGCTTTTAGCTGTTTTAAAGAAACGTTTATAGTGAGGTTTTTTTTGATTTACTGAATAAATGAACTAAAGCACACAATTAATGAAACAAACATAAAACAAAAATTAAAATTGTAATCAATATATTTTAACTGATTTGAGCTTCATAAATTAACACTTTCTCATGCAGAAAGTTAAATATCTTTGGATTTATTAGTCAGAATAATAAATAAATATATACTGTAAATATTTATTAAAAAGTTTAATAAGCAGAAAGCATGATTAAATATTTAAATTTACCCCATGGCTGAATTTCAGCTTTTTGCTGCTAAAATTCCAGTTGCTTTCGTCTGCGTCTCTCGTTGTGTCTCAGTTAGAAAACTGAACCAAATCGTTTAATTTACCAGCCAGAAAACCAAAAACAAAGAGCTGAAAGTTACTAAACTCAGGTGAGCTGCAGAATGACCCAAAACATGAGAGTAAAGTGAAGTTTAACCGAAAAAACAAAGTAAAATATATTTTGGTCTTGCTGAACACTTGATTTAAGTATTTTAGGAGTAAAACTCTGAACAGCTGAACAAAGAGCACCAGCAGAAGGACAGTGGCTTCTGTGACTTGAACTGTGACACGCAGTAACTTTGTTTACTGGTTACTTGTAAAAATATAAATATTAGAGCTGGGGTGAATAAAAAAACAGGGGTCATCACAAATATAAACCAAAAAAACACAAACCACACACTCATCATGTCATCATCATCATGTGATCCTTCACCTGAACCTCCAACTTAGCCGCTGCTGGATTAATCAGATTGTAAACAAAAACTCCTTTATTTTACAGTTCTGCGTTTTTATTTGATTCTGTTGCAAACTGACGATTGTATCCAAATTATGGTTGTAACAAATGAAATCAAATAATTTAAAACACCTGACTTTCAAACAGTACCACGATGTTTGGTATTCTGTTAGCGAAGTGGCTGTTTTTAGCTTAATTAAGCCTTTTTGAATAAAAAAAAACATGTAGACATAAACTAATGTAATGTAAAGGAAGTAATGAGTGAAAGAGGAAGTTAAAGGAATATTACAGATCTTTTGAATCTTACTGTGGAAAGTTTATGAACATTTTGTATCAGCAAGCTAATGACCACTAATTTTGGAACTAGCTTCTCATTTAACAGATTAGCTTTTTTGCTAATTTTGGAAACTGTTAGCAGACCGTTTAGCTTCTGTTAAATTAGGTTCTGCTAATTTTAATTTTACTAAAAAGTTCACTGATGTTAAACTTCTATTTTTATGCCATTTATCCCGAGTTAAATAAAAACAATCCCTTCTTACAGTGTTGGATGTGTCAAGCACTGTATGTGTAGCATGTAGCAACCTTAGCAGCTAAACTTCAAATTAAGAGCATCAAATAGAAATAAGATAATATTTAACAATATTTAAATGCAAAAATTGACATCAAACGGTATTTATGAAAATATAACTCAATCAAAGAAATGTTTTTATTTTGAAAGAGTTAAACTGGAAGTATCACAATGGCTGATTTGCAATAACCTAGGTGATCCCACCCACCTTCAAATTAAAGTAATAGAAAACTAACGACAGGTTTGTGTCAGTCCCACCAGTTTTCGAATGGAAGGAGTTGACAGTCCTCTTTGTGTTTAGCGTTAGCGTCCACTAAATTTTTATCCGTTTAGCAGATTAGCATTAGCAGATCTAAGCTAATTGTGGCTAATGGCTAATCCAGGTAAGGCTGAATTAAGTTAAACCAACTCTAATCTCATAATATTTCATATCTGTTCATGCAAACACCCTTAAATGCCTTTTACATTACCAGACGTTTTACATTACAGTTATTTACACAGAATTACATAGCTATTTGAAAAAGCATTAGCAGCAGCTAGCTTATAGAACTTTAATGTGGAACCAACAATGATGTAAAGGTTTTTATTTTTGTGTTTGCATGAACCGCTATAAAACTTTTGAGAATAAAGTTGTTTTAAAACGGATTTTTTTCAAACTGAGAAGAACCATCTACAGCAGGTAAGATATTCTTTTATATCCTTTCTACAGAAA
The DNA here is from genome assembly GCA_031762555.1 of Cynodonichthys magdalenae. Classification (NCBI taxonomy): domain Eukaryota; kingdom Metazoa; phylum Chordata; class Actinopteri; order Cyprinodontiformes; family Rivulidae; genus Cynodonichthys; species Cynodonichthys magdalenae. Next base: position 18,107,829 of record JARVJO010000125.1, on the reverse strand, counting down.
CAGGCTTTAAAAGATCTAAACTATTCCTTCAATTTTATGAAATCCAGATTTTAACAGTAGAAACTCACATCCTTATGTTTGTTGTGTCATTCCAGTGTTTGGTCACCATGTTGGTCTTATGGTATAAATGGTGAAGCACCAGATTAACACCATTATTTATTGTTATTTATTATTTGAAATATTGTTATTTTCATACTTGAAAAAAAAAGTGTCAAGAGACAATAAACTGTGTTGCATTTGACTGAATGAAAATCTGAGGTTTTTATTCCTGGAGCTTCAGGACTTATGTTCAGTTTTTTTCTGGACCGTCCCCTCGAGACAACAGCAAACAGAACATTTTGAGTGTTGTGCGATTCTCTCCAGCTTTGTCTCTGAGGGAAACATCGGCTTTTAAATCACATCTTTCTGCCCGACTGGATAGACGCCATTTTCTCCAACAACACGGGACTTTTACCCACAAAACAAAAACGTGAAGAAAACAAAGCACAAGTTGCAATAAAATGGACTGTGACAGTTTTCACAAGGGTTTCGGGGGGGGTTTAAGGCTCGTGGCACCACCATGATGCTTAATTAGATGTGAACTTTCATGTGAACGCTTAAAGGGAACAACAGGGTTAGTCTTTGCTCGCAGGGCCGCTGCAGGGCCACGATTACAGAGTCATGCTTACAGTCAGATTCCAGTTCCAGAACTCATCTTTACAGTTAGAAATGACTCAACTCCTGCTCTCATTAGTGGCTTTATTATTATGTCATTATTATTTGTGCAGCGAACGCTCGCAACTTATTAACACAGCAGAAAAAACACTTTTCTATTTATTTTTTAATCACTTTAAACAGTTGAAAAAGCAGCTGGTTTGACAAGCCAAAGTGTAATAAAGAAGAAAGTGTTCTCAATAGGATTTACCGTTTCCAGTATTGGTCAAGAACTGGGTCAAATTTAAAGGTTTTCTTTATTTATGTTTATTTAAATCACTTGAGACAAACATATAAAAGTGTGAAAATCAAATGATATTCTCAGTGAGAAAAGCAAACTTTCAATGGTGGGCAGAGCTAACCAAAGCAGCTAGCTTCATTAATCTGCTAAACAAGAATCTTAGCTCTGCTAACGCTAAACCGGTTAACAGAAAAAATTTAGCAGAAGCTAATGCTAACCGCTAAGACAACAGTCAGTCCTCTCCTTCCTGTTGAAGACAGGTGGAACTGAAGCTAACCTGTTGTTAGCTTTCTGTTGGCAGTTGTGGGCACAGTTCCCCTAAAGCACTAATAGGGGAACTAATTTCCTGGTTAGTGCTTTAGGGCTTTTGCTATTTTTTAAATTCATTAGTGGATTAGCACTTTTTAAATTCAGAAGCACTACCTGAGGTCTTTAAATGTTGTTGATCAACATTATTGTTAAGGGTGAAAACTGTCACTTATCTACTAGGTGACATTGATTATTGAAGAATGTTCCATGGGTCAACTGGGTTATATTAGTGCTTTAGAATTAGGGGACCTAAATATTTGAGTTAGTGCTTTAGGGTTAGTGCAACTCACTTTTAGATTAGTGCTGCCCACCACTGTCTATTGGTTTAATTTGAAGGCAGGTGGGATCGTCTGTGGCAAATAGGCAAATCCAAACCAGAGTTGTAACGTTGTACCCCTTTCAGAATAAAAGCATTTCTTTGATCGAGTTGGTGTTTTCATAAATACTATTTGAAGTTTGAAATCAAACAACAAATGGTAGTTTTTATTTAATTTGTGATAAATGGCATAAAAATAAAAGTTTTAGACTTGTGATTTTTTAGTGGACTAAAAATTGGCTTAACCAAATTTGCAAAGTTAACAAAAAGCTAATCGGCTAAATGAGAAGCTAGTTCCGCTATTAGCAAAACTGCACATCACTGCTAACTGTTTTAGCAAAGAGCAGTTTCTATTCATACCAGTAATGACACGAGTCAACCATTGATGTTTGTGTTAAATGAGTTTAGGGTCAATCATTAAACGGTAAAAACTCCATAATAAGATAATAAAATGAGTTGATTTCTCTCAGATGTAGATTAAAGTGTTTGTTTTCCTGATCTCACGGGTCAGAACAATCGGTTCTATAAACCAGGACTTCATCTGGTTACTAAAGAAACGGTTCTGTGTAAACAGAGCAGCTCCAGGAACTCAGCCGTCCATCTGAATATTAAACACATGAACTCTTGCGTGAGTATCAACAAGACATCAGACTCTGAGACGGTCATAATTCTCTGGATTAATCTGATTTACGAAGAACTGTTTGGAACACAAGGTCACCTGAACTGGTTTCCTGCATTACCTGGTGCCCCAAAAGTGTATAAATGTGTATGTTAGTCTTATTCAAGATGACTGCCACAACTAAACGATATAAGCATTTATACACACAGTTTTACAGATAATGAGATAAAACTTGGTGTGGTAGTAGCTAAGTGTCATCCTCAACACGTATTCTGAGGGCTGACAGACCTCATTATGAGTAAGATTTTTTCCATAAGGTGATTTTAAATAAAAGGAAGTAATCTTAGTTTTTTCATCAAAACTGTTTATTTTTTAACAGCAGTGTCAAAAATGATGTGGATCAATTGAAGCAGCAAATAGAAATAAGGGGATTTTGATGCATTTGTCAACAAATAAAAATGTCACCCTTTAAAATATACCTTTAAACTAAGAAACAGCTTTAATATAAAAATGTAATTTTATCTTTACAGAATGCAGGATTTTAATGCAGAGACTCAGCTCCATCTAGTGGTTATTAGCTGTTGCAGCCATATTGAACCAATTCTAGATCCAGTGATCATTTTCTGTGAGTTTCATTAAATACGTCCACAGGTTCATAAGATATTTTACTAACAGACTGACAAATGAACATACGCACAGACACAAGCAAAAACATTATAGCCCTTTTGCTTTTGTTGACAGAAATGAAACAATTGCTTTGCTGTACTGTCTCTGGATTAAGGACTTCCTAAGGATCAGGGTAGGGCCACACACCTTCTCAGCCTTTAGCAATAACACCGGAGTCTCCACAGGGCTGTGTACTGAGCCCCCTGCTCTTCACATACTACTCTGCTCCTGGACTCATCTCTGGAGAGATGAGGCCATCCACAGAGGCAGAGTAGAGCAGCTCACAGACAACAGTTTGCTCCTAGACACAGTTAAGACCAAGGAGCTGGTTGTGGATTTCAGGGAAAAGGAAATGGACATCTAAACCCTGGATGTTCAAGCAGACTGAATGATGAGGGAGGACCTGACCTGAGGTCTGAACACAGCAGAGTTGGTGAAGAAGGCCCAGCAGAGACTTTTTTTCCTGAAAGTCCTCAAGAAGAACATCTCTGAAAAACTGCTGATGTCCTTCTATTGTTGCTCTGCGGAGAGTGTCCTGTTAAACTGCCTCTGTGGTTCTCCAGCTCTTCTTAAATAAAAAGGATCATTAAGGAACACTGGATCACCCTCTCTTAAAAAACTGCACTGCTCTCACAGTCAAGATGGCCGCCACAGATAATGAATATTAACCACATCAAAAGTGAGCTGTAGAACTATAGCAACAGAACTACAGGATGGTCTGGTCTGGTCTAATTAGTTCAACCTTAATTTTAGGATTTATTGAAAAGAAAAGTCTTAAAGTGCCTGTGACATGAAAATCCTTTAAATTTAAAAAGTCAAAGAAAACATTTTTATATTTAGAAAACTTGTCGTACTGCTGGACGGCATGGTGGCTCAGTTAGTAGAGCTTTTGCCGCTCACTGAGAAGGTTGCAGGATTGAATCCTGACCAGATAGAGCTTGCATATTCTCTCCGTGTATGTGTGGGTTTTCTCAAGGCACTCCTGTTTCCTCCCACAGACTAAAAACCTGACTGCCATGCTAACTATGGTAACTAAATGTGTGTTTGTCTCTATGTGGTTCTGTGATGGACTTGAGACCTGTTCAGGGTGTACCCTACCCCTGGTACAGTGACTGCTGGATATGGGCACCAATGACCCTGAAAGGAAGAAGTGGGTGAAGATGATGGATGCATATAATACTATTTTTTTTAACCAAAGTGTCATATTTTCTTTTCAATTTAGCTCAACCAAAATGAAACAGGAAGTGACATCAAAGTGGAACTATTTACAAAAAGGAACTCACTGATATTTGTTATTGAAACAATATTATTTGAACTTGAAGTCTTCATTTCTCTCTGATCGTGACTCATAATAATTTAAAGAAACATCAAATTCTTCTCTACAGTCTGTGCGGTTTGTCAGTGTAACAACGCTGTTTACATACAGACATTCCTCTTTGACATCACTTCCTGTTACTTCATACACAAATATAGCAACAATTGTTCATCTCAGCAGTGTGAATTTTATTTTGCAAATCGTTAACAGTGTTATCTTTCCAAAAATGCTTTCCTATTTACAAAAATTTTTTTTTAATAAAGTGATGTCACAGGCACTTTAAGTCTTAAAAATAGACAATTTCCACAAACTGAAAGCTCTGCCTTGGAAACTTTAGGAACCACAAATAAACCTGCAGTCTGAGAGTGAAGTGCTCTGTTAGCAAAATAAAGAACAATAATATATTTTATGTAAAACAGAACTTGGTTGTTGGTTATATGTTAGATGTGAGATTTTGAACAGAAGCTTCAACTAATGCAAACTAAACAACTAGATGTAACTTCTGAAGATGTAACTTCAGAGTTAATGGTGAATATTTCCACTTCTGCAGCAATAATCTGTGTTTCTATCCCTCTTCTCTCTTTTAATTTTCCAAACTCCGTCCCCACATTCACCCAAAACTTCTCCTCTGGTGCAGAATGTGTCCCCTGATGTGTCTCTTGGCCTGGTTTCTGATGGACAGACACCCAGTCCAGACGAATCTCACCCCCAGCAAAACAATGTGTGCTAAGATGCGACAAATCTGCTAAAATTAGACAGGTCGGACTGACTCGTGCGCTGCTTTTAGCGCCGTCTGATGTCGATTTGTACCACAGAGGGGGAAATCTGCTGCGCATTTCTGACAGAAGTCTGGAAAACGACATTTAAAAAATAATAATAATGTAGTAACTGTGTAGTGAGAGCAGTAAGAGCAGCTAGCATGCCTGTGCTGTAAACAACACTCTGATTCTGGCGGGAGTGAACCAGTCGTTTATAAAACATAAAGAAGCCACGGGACTAATTTTGCCATTTTTAAATAAGAACATTTATTTTGGATAATGAAGTTTCGTTATATGAACTTTCGTACACATTTCCGCTGTACGGGCATTTGCAAAGACTGACAGCCGCGGGAGCCAATAGGAAGCATGAAAATGAAGCGTTGGCCAATAGGAACGTGGGGGCGGAGTCGATCGGTGGTTTGTAACAGAGCAAGCAGGTAAGTAAGATTTTCTCGTTGTTTTTTAAAAAAACAACAACAAACAAACAGTTTGCTCGTGGTGGAAAAACGTCCCGTTTAGTTAATCGTTTGGTTATTTCATTTAGACACGCTTCATTTTTTCGTTGACTTGTGTGCCAAACAGGTAATTAGTCATTGAGAAGTTTGTGAGATCGGGAAGCAAACAAGCTAACGAATGTTAGCATCTCTGACGTTAGCTTCTCATCCAGCCTTCAGTTCAACAGCTTCTAAATTTTTCATTTTAAACAAAAAAAATCACCGGTAATACGTTTATTTACTCTCTGGTCAGGTATGACGCCTCTGATAAATAACATTCAAATTTCCAACCCCAGTGTTGACAATATTCAACATGTAAAACTTTTTTTTTCATTAATTTTTTGTAACGTTAATGTAGTTAGCCCGCTAGCCTTAGCCTGTCAGCTGCAAAGAGTCGCATCAAAACAAACTTTACTGTAAGAGTTCTGGGTCCAAACGTTTTTACAAAGCCCTGCCTTATATATTATATATATATATATATGAATTAACCTTATTAATAAGTAAAATCCACAGAGATTGTTTAAATGAATCCATAAATCGCATTTAAAACAACAAAACGCTGCAAAAACTAAAAATAATAAAATAAAAACATACTGAAGACTGCACAATTATCCAAATAAACTTAGCAAATACAACGAACAAACGTCGTGTATGAATATATATACAATGAAATCTAAATTCACCACCACTTAATGGGAAAACCAATCAAAGCTGAGGCATTTCGATATAAACTAAAACACGGGATTTTCTGAAAAAAAAAAAATACAGTGAATAACTGAGGACTAAGTGACTGCTGAAATAAGGTGAAGATGAACTGAAAATTCAAATGAGCTTAAGGAAAGCTGCAACAATCAGAACAGACACTAGCTAAATCTATCAAAATGGGAGCTACAATACACAAAATGTGAGCTTAAATGAGCAGGACACAAGCTACAGCAAGTAAAACAAATTAAAAGATCAAAATGCAAGATAAAGACCAGAAAAAAGCTTCAATGTACAAAAGTTAAAACAAGCGGAGGTGAACATCAGCTAAAACAAGTTAAACGTGAGAGTAGATCCCAAACTAAAATAAGTTAAACACAAGCTAAAATGAGAAGAGTTATCCAGGGAGTTCTAGTTATCATTATGAGTTTCATATATCAAAATGTAATGTAATGTGAGCTTCACCAATATTTCAGCTGGGATATGTTAATTTTTAAGTAATTTGTTTAGGCTTAAAACAGTTTCTACATCATAACTTCACCAAGATTAATTTAAGAATGCAGGATGATTTTGTTCCATTTACATTTCATTCAGTTTTTATAAAAACACTATCAGTTTATTTATCATCGACATTTTTAAATAACGTTTTAGCTCTCACTGACATCTAGAGGTCAAACTGGAAATTGCAGCCATTTTGCAGCTGAAACTATAACTCAGTTTTGAATATGTCAGACTAAAGTTTGGTGTGTTGATAGCTGTGTCTCATTTCATGGTCTGGGTCCTCATGAGCACGTAGCCCAACTGGTCCACGTGGGCCACATCCTCCTCAGGCCATTTCACAATCTGCTGTGAAGTTAGACGGTCTGCCCTTCACCTGATGCTTTACATGAGTTTGTGGAACCACACGCTACCCCGTTACCATAGTGATCAGTTTTATATCAGATTGAAAATCCGTTGTGACGTGTATTTACATGTCTTTTTACTGGAAGAATAACTTCACAGTTAAAACGTTACACGTAAATAAATAAAAAAACATTAATAATTCAGGTTTAGCTCCAGTATCAGCAAGTGTAGTGCCCTTTTTTTATTTAACATCTTATTGCAGCATAAATTTCATCAGCTAAGTTGCTAAACTTACTTTTAAAAATAAATTCTTTGGTCCGTGGTGAATTTCCAAACTACACCGACTCGTTAAAGAAATAAAAACAACACCATCTTCATTTCTCTGTTTATTTGCTGCCAGCGCATTTTATCCTGGGATATCCTCGGCCGGGAAAGATACTCGCATGCATCCTCGGATTTCCAGAGTTTTGTCGGATGCACAATGAGGAGCCTTTGAATTGGGACAGTACTCTGTGCGGTGTAGTGACTTATGCAGTTGACAAATGTGCACTCATGAGGACCCAGCCCATGAATTGAGACACAGCTGATAACTGAGACTCGTCCACAACATGCTAACATGAGCAGAACACAGACTAACATGAGCAAAACATGTGCTAACATCGCCAAATTACAAGCTAACATTAGCATAACACAAGCTAAAATAAGCAAAACAAAAGCTAAAACAGGCAGAACACGAGCTAAAACAGGCAGATGACAATCTAACATAAGCAGAACATATGCTAACATCAAATTACAAGCTAAAACAGGCAGAACACATGCTAATATAAACTAAATATAAGCTAAAACAGGCAGAACACAAGCTAATATGAGCAGAACACATGCTAATGTAAACTAAATATAAGCTAAAACAGGCAGAACACATGCTAATATAAACTAAATATAAGCTAAAACAGGCAGAACACAAGCTAATATGAGCAGAACACAAGCTAATATCAACAAAACGTAAGCTAAAACAGGCAGAACACGAGCTAAAACGGGCAGATCACAAGCTAAAGAACTTAATATAGAAAATTATAGCTCTGTTGAAAAACTCCTAAAAATTCAGTATTTTCTGCTGTAAATCAACGCAGAGCAGACAGGAATTTGCTATGGTTTTCTAATTTTCACTAACATTAAAGAAAAAAACAAAACAACATTTATCTCATTCTGAAAATCCTCAGCTTTAATAGTTGATAGTTTATAAATAGCATGTTTCTGTTTATCTAATGTTTGTTTTATTTTGTTTCAGGTTTCTTATGTTGTAACTGGATTTATGACCTCTTGGATTACTGAGCAGAGGATTTCAACAATGGCATCAAAGGTGATTCTAACTTATATTTCCTTATTTTTCTGTTGTATCTCTGAGGCCAAACGTCAGTGGATTTTGTGGCTGCAAGTTGCCCAAACAAGTTATTGTATTGGAGTTTTTTATTGTATTGAACAAGAAGCGTTTAGGGTTCTTTCTTTTGTGGAGGGATTGCAGACATCTGAGGTTGGAAACATGGTTTTCAGGAAGTGTCGGGATCTGTTTGGTTGAGATTTCTTTGAGAAAACATGAGGACATCTGCATCACGTCCTGCCTAAGTAAACATTTTACTGCACAGGAAGTGAAAACAGACGTTTACCTAAAACCACATCAGATAAACACAAACAGCTTGTCCTAGTAGTCAGAGCGCAACAAAGTAAAAATATTCTCTGAAACGATTGCAGAAGTTATTTCTTTGTGAACAACAGTAGAAAATTTTTATCTGAAAGCATTTTTACAGGAAATGATTCATCAACATAACTACTTTTACATCTCAGTTTTATTTAAATAACTCTTTCAAGGTCAGAGTAATCCAGAAGAATTGTGTAATTGTACAGAAGATTCAGCTTGTTGCCCGAAGTGTGTACATGTACCTGTTAGTAAAATACCTCTTGAACCACTAGACAAAATTTAATGAAACTTTGAGGAATTAATCACTGGATGTATGTCTACAATTGGAGCTGCTGAAATTCAAAATGGCCACCAGAGCAAATCAACTTTAGCCACACAGAAATGTCTCTTAGGCTACGTTCACCCCGCAGGTCCTAAAGCTCAGATCAGATGTTTTTCTTTGTGGTCGTTGACGCTCTAATTGAAACTGGACCTCCATCAGACAGTCCTCGGCCCTGAAGTTGGAGATGATGTGACGCCACTTGCAGCATGCTGTGTTTACACAAGGAAACATGAATGCTACATCTTAGCATGAGTGGATCCATTCTGAAGTTGTTCAATCAGAGCCAACTAACTTATCTGCTGCGACTGTTTGGTCCAATGTTTACATTTGATCTTATTCCCATTATGCTAGTATGGATCTGATCCAGTACACTGGTATACCACAGTAAACATCATATGCTAATGTTGGTATACCACCGTTAGCATCATATGCTAATATTTGTCTACCGCTGTTAGCATTGTATTTTGCTGTCAATTTTCAGTCATCCATGTCCTGACAAATGGCTAAGTAGCCTAGTTACGAGGAGTATTAAAGCATCAAAAGGCTAGAATCTATATAGATTAATAGCAAAAGAGTAAAAAACTAAAAGTAGCAAAATGGTAGCGAAAACATTATAGTAACAAAAAGGCTAGCAAAATACTAAAAGTAGAATTTTAGCTGCCAGCTAATAGTAGCAAAGGCTACTCAGAAGCTAAAAGAAGCAGAATGGTAACTAAAGGTGAATAGTAACAAAAGGCTAGCAACATAATAAAAGTAGCAGAATGGTAACTGAAACCTTATAGTAAAAAAAGGGCTAACAAAATACTAAAAGTAGAATTTTAGCTGCAAGCTAATAGTAGCAAAGGCTACTCAGAAGCTAAAAGAAGCAGAATGGTAACTAAAGGTGAATAGTAACAAAAGGCTAGCAACATAATAAAAGTAGCAGAATGGTAACTGAAACCTTATAGTAAAAAAAGGGCTAACAAAATACTAAAAGTACTAGAATGCTAACAGCAAAAGGCTGGTCAAAAGCTAAAAGAAGCAGTATTGTAACTAAAAGCTTAGTAACAAAATGCTAACAAAATACTAATAGAATGGTATCTACAAGCTAATAGTAGCAAATGGCTGGCTAAAAGTTAAAAGAAGCAGAATTGTAACTAAAAGGTAAAAGTAACAAAAAGCTAGTAATATGAAAAGTAGAAGACTGCTAGTTAAAAGCTAATTCTAGCAAATGTTGGGTTAAAAACTGTAGGAAGCTGAGTAGTAGCTAAAAGTATTAAAATGCTAACAAAAAGCAACAAGTACAAAAACTAAAGATAAAATTTGTTATAACTAGAAGCTAAATGTGTCAGAAGCTTACCTCAAACAGCAAAAGCTTGGGTAAAAGCCCAAAAATTGTAACTAAAACTAGCAAAACAGTAGCTACAAGCTAAAATCAGAAAAGGCTAACTAAAACAGCAACATTTAGATAGAAGCAGCTAGGGCTATTGAAAGGCTAGCTAGAAATTAAGTTATGAAAATATAGTTTAAAATAAAAGTAGCTAAATGGTAGCTTAGGCTAATAGTAGCATATGTCTAGTTAAAGGTTAAATAAGGCAAATTTGTAGCCAAATGTTAATATAAAGTTAGAGACAAGTAGCAGTAAGCTAACTAAAACATTGAAAGGGAGTACAAAACTGTAACAGAATAAAAAAAAATGTTTTGAAGCAATATTCTTTTTGTGAAAAATACTATTTAAAACAGTTGCAAAAGTTAGAAAAACAAAAGTCGCTAAATGTTACAAAGCAAAAAACGTACAGAAAAAAATGGAAAGTTACCACATTGTGATTAATGTGCAGGTAATAGCTAACACTATGTGTTGTTTTATCTAAATATTTATATAATGTTTAGTATAGAGGAGTCTTGTGTGCATTGAAAACATTTTGTTGAGCAGTATGTCCAGTCTAACCAGTTAAAAAGTGACATTGCGCTGTTTTCAGAGAAGACAATGCCCTCCTGTGGTATCATCTTCTGAGCTTTTATGTCGTTTCTTATCTGCCCTTTACTCTGGTGGTGAAAATGAGAAATGTCTCCCGCCTACCAGCAGCACTCGCGCGCTCTCATACACACACACACACACTCTCAGGAGGTGCGCGCGCGCACACACAGCACTTGTGTGTTTGTCAGACTCAAATCCGACGGAGAGCTGCTAGCCGCCATTTTCTAAGCGTCTCTCCCTAAAACGAGAGAAAAAGGCTCGCCACGAATCGCCTCCCGGATTACGTTTCTCTCACTGGGAACCGGGCTTTTCGCCCCTGGACTGCCGCGGGATCGTCCACATTTGAAGTAATTAGGACTTGGACGGACGGTTTTTTCCACGGCCCGGGCTCGTATTCGCGGCAGCGGCGAGGCGAGCCGAGGTGTAGATCGTTGATTCGCCCAGCCATTGCCGAATCCGGAACGAAGCCGAGCCGAGCTCCGACAAACCCGGGGCCCTTTCCCTTCTCTGTGTTTTGTTCTGGCCGTTTGGATCTATTAATGGCAGCGTGATCGAGTCAAGCCTTGTGTTAGTGGCCTTGTGTGTTTTTTTTTTTTTTCACCAAAACTGCAGGGGACTGTTGCCGAAATTCCCTCGGATAGTGCAACCTCGTCACGTGGTAGGTTCCTCCTTTTTCTTTGTTAGCGAGCTAGCCAGACTGCCTGGGTTTACTCCCAACTTCTCAGCTTTTTACATTTTCTGCTCCTCCGTCTGATCACCCACGGGCCGTTTCACTCACGTAAGGCAGCGGAAAGGCCTTTTTACATTTAAATAAAGCCACCCGTGTTTGTTCCTGTAGTTTAATCACGTCTGCATTAAAGCTGTTTAACAGTTGTTGTCCTCAACGAGGCTGTCTGGTTGTAATATCCGCATGTTTACCATCCAAACCCGGGTTTAGCTCCTGCGTTCACCCGACTATTTAAACATTATAAGTTTGGGCGTAATTAAACCCGGAGTGGCCGCAGGTTACGTAGTCTCTAATTGTTTACTCGCCTACGTAGAAAGTCAAGAGTTGGCCTCCAGCTCGACGTTAACGGGGATATGTTCGGTTCGTTTCACTGCAGTTTCTTCTTGCCAGCAGGTTGTTTCTTGCATCAGCAGCTTTTCTCCTTCTTCTCCTGGGCTGGACGTACATTTTCACGCTGCGTTATCTAAGTGGAAGGATTTAACGATCTAGTTAACTGATCTTTGTTTCCCCAGCAGGGCTCCGTGTGATCCAAACCCACCATGTTTTTATAACTAATCAGAATAACACGTCTTGATCAAGCTGCTGCCTTTTAAACGCTTTGGTAAACACCAGGAAGACATTTTGATGGTTATAGTTTAAGTTAGATGTGGCATCAGAAACGCAGACAGATCGGTTTTTAGTCAGTTATTTATTGGATCGACTTCCTCCCGGGTGTAGTCCTGGATCTGTTGGAGTGTTTAAAGCGGAATGGGTGGTTTTTAGGTGGATGAATCTCGTTGCATAATCTGCTTCGGAAATACCAACATGGCGTAGTGCGCGCCCGACTGAAAACTGCGGTGAAACACTGAGCCCCCATTCATCTGAGCCTGCAGATGATCCAGCTCTGTTATAAACAGCCGTTTTTAGTTTCTTATCAGGCCAAAACAATCATGCATGTCAAAGATGTGTGTTTGCATTCTGGGTGTGTTTTTATGTATAATTTCCTCATCAGTAGGGTCACTAAAAGTGGGATGATTTCAGTGAGGTTTTTTTTTATATATAAAAATTACCCAATGATCCTGTCAGGATGACGACACGAGTTGGGCCTGGATCCACCTCTTCTCCCTGCTGCATGCTGACTTGACAGGGCACATGTAGGGCAGTGGGGTTTGGGTTATTTGCATTTGGCCTCTCCTGTTTTTCTCCCAGTCAGAAATGAGTTGCATGGCTCTTGCTTTCTTACACCGGCCTTGTGATGAAGTGACATTGAGGGCTTGTTTGCAGAGGGATGCTTGTAGTGGGAATTATTTATTGTCTGTAGCTCAGGTGACTGCTGGTATTCCATTTGTATCTTTTGCATCCCATTTCCCCAAGGTCAGTACTTAAAGTGATAGTCTGGTCATTTTTGAAGTGATTTTGTTTGTTGTTAATAGAAGATTATCAGCTGTGGCATCTGAGCTCCGGATGTGGAGATATGGACATGAGTCTTTGACCAGGGTAGGTTAGGCTAATGGCTAGCCAAACAAGATGACCAACGCAACATGCTAGCATGAAAGAACGCTTTGTTGGCTAATATTAAACTCAATGAGGTGTATAGAATAGAGGAGTGCGACACAATATTGGAAGGGGCAGGCTGTCAGTGTAAACAATTTATAATGGCTAGATTTTTGAGTAGAATTGCATATAAATGTTGTCTTTTTGTATTGGTTAGCGTCTACCTAATATAAAAAAATATTTACAGTATGGCCACTTTCTCCAACCAGTAAAAGTCATGATAATGCCTTTAGCCAATACACCTCATTGATTCACAAAACACTTCAAACTGTGACTTGGAAACCATTTAGTTGACTCGGTGTGGTTTGTGGGTGGACCGAAGTGGCAAGGGAAGTCGAAGCCAACTCACCTTTTGATATGACGGAGCTGAAACTGTCAACATGAAAAGTTATTAATGAGATGACATCTGGTCTGTACGACCACCTGGGCGTGGGAATAAGCGATAACTGAAGGATTTCTTACAAAGAGAAGACTGACTCACAGAGACTTTGCATCAAGTTAAAGAAATTGTCCGCCTATATTTTTCAAAACGAGACATCTGTCCATTCTGCTCCACAACTCTTTTGGTTTTGCTTCATTATTGAAAATGCATGTCTGTATGGTACATGGTGGCTCCATAAATGAGTAGAAAGTGTGTATAGATGCGAAAGATCTGACAGAGACGTTCATGGAGTTTTTGCAACAGCTTCTCTTAAAATGTTCGGAGTCGTCGTGGGACTCTGACCCAGTTCCAGAGCATGTGACAAGACTACTGCTTTGAAGCTCCCCTCTGACAGGAAACCACACCAATGATGTGAAGAACTTACTGAAGAACTTCTCCAGATCTATCCATAAGTGCACTACAGCAGTTTGAATCATAAACTCGGGGGGTTTCTGCCAAAGTGGGAACAAAACACACTGAGGTAGACAACAAAATGATGTGCACGGCCAAGAATGTAGTTTTGCAAGCTGTGCACGTTTAGTCTGTGATTTTCAAACTTTTCTCCAAATATCTGTAACTTAGTTCGATCCCACCTTGAACATAAGGAATTTGTCAGAATATAATTTATTTTTTGATGGAGTAAAAAGCTATAAATGATAATAAAAGGGGGGGGGGGGAGATCTTAAACATCTTGCATGTCTTATTTTTAACACTGGTTTCATTTATAAGGTTAAAGTCCAAAGTCCGTTTCATTTAGGTCATAGTTTAACTACATTTATCTGATCTTGTGTGTTTGTGTGGGAGAATGTAAGATGGTCCGTCTGTTGGACTTGGAATGTAGATTACCAGATTTATTACATTTGTATTGATAATTGGTGCCTAATGAGAAATTACGTCTGTGTGTGGTGGTTGGTAATTTTCCAGTCTGTATGGGCTTACAGAACCTGTTGTGCAAGTATTTTATTTTTACGGTTCATATAGACTCGCTGTAGAGTTTTACTTTTATGAAATATGTATTTAATGTGTGGGTAAGAAGAACATTTTGGTTTTTAAGCAAGTCACCACTTTGCAGTATATTTTGTTAATAACTTTGCATCAATATAAATGAAATATGTATGATTTTAATAATGAATCGATGATACAGAAAATGTTTTGGCTGCATCCTCTCTACCAGGTTGTTTAACTCGTTTTTTTTTTCTTCATCTTTCCCGTCTTGTTCTCTGCAGGCTGTCCTCTGGGGCAGTAAGCGGGTGGAGTGGAGCAGGCCGCGGTGCCCGTCCCTCTGCACTGCATGGCTGCGATGGCGCCCGCTCTCACTGACGCCCCAGCCGAAGCTCACCACATCCGCTTCAAACTGGCTGCCCCATCCTCGAGTCTCTCACCAGCCAGTGCAGAGAACAACGGTAACGCCAGCAACATCCTCATCCACAGCAGCGGCCCCGCCAAGTGCAAGGTCAGCGACGAAGACTGCCCCCTTGATTTCTGCAGCGGCAACCAGGAGCAGCAGCCGCAGCCCCAAGCTGACTCGGTGTCCCAGGCCTCAACCCTGGGCAAACTTCAGCCCCTGGTGGCTTCATATTTATGCTCTGATGTGACATCTGTCCCTGTAACTAAGGAGTCAATCAAGCTGCAAGGTGTCCTCATCAAACAGTCTGTGCTGAAAGGCAAGAGAATACTGCCCAGCTCCCTGCTCAACGGCGGGGGAGACTTCCTCCTGAGGAAGAGGCAGGCGATAGAACTGTCAGGTGGTCAGCTGAAAAGCCTCATGAGTGGCAGCACAAACGGGAGTGGCCAGTCCATGACACCTGTCAACGGCCTGGCCAAGAAGCTGGCCACCATGTCAGGCTCGGGCTGCGTGGTGGCGGTAAATGGTGATAAGGCTCCTGCCGCCACAGACTCTCAGTCCCAGAACCTGCCGTTGGACTCTGAGACCTTCACCGCTACCATATCAGGTCACATCCAAGTAAAAGAAAGCCTCAAACAGAAGAGTTCCTCCGGAGCTTCTCAGAATGCAGATGGGAATAACCTTGAACCGTCGGTGCTTCATTCTGCTACTCTGCCCCCCTTCACCCAGGACAACCCAAACCCCTCTGAGCGAGTTTGTTTGGACGAGGCCGATTCACACAGTCAGGGTTCTGATAGGGAGAGGCCGGGCAGCAGCCATCAGAGCTCCCCGACATGCACAGCTGCACCCAAGCCGCCTCCACCCTGCGGTTCCTCCTCAGACAGCCTCGATGCTCATGTCCGGGAGCGCACGCTCCTAAACAGCAGGCGCCAAGCCGAGATTGAAAACCGGCTGCGGCGCCTGCGCAAACGTCTTCAGGTGGTGCAGGCTAAGCAGGTGGAGCGGCACATCCAGCAGCAGTTGGGCGGCTTCTTGGACTCGGCTCTTAGCAGGCTACGAGCAGGCAGCCGCAAGTCGGAGATGGCCCCGTCTTCGGCTGCGTGGAGGACTGGGCGTCACTCGTCCTCAAACAACAGAGACGGCCTGAGTCGGTTCCTGAAAAGCGGCTCCATGCCTCTGGAGCTGGAGAAGCTGTACTTGAGTGGATCGGCCAACCTCCACTCAGCAGAAAGCGCCTTTGACTCAGACGTAACGGAAAGTAGCTCCGGCGGGGACTCTGACCTGGAGGAGGAGGAGCTGTCCAGGGTGGACATTGAGCAGCGACATGTCAAAATGTAAGTTTCCACAAACATGCTTCCTGTGGCCGAACCTTACTGGACGGCTGCCTGACGCTGTATGAAGGCTTGTTTACGTTCAAGGTCTCACACAGGTTCTTCTGCAAAAGAGTGGAATTTCATTTTTAGCATTTTTCAAACCTGGATAAGTTTTATATAAAAAAAAGGAAAGTAGTCTGGAAAACATAAGTGGTTTCAGACTATTCCCTCAGAATAAAAATCTATTTCCTTCAGTAATGCTCCAGCAGGTAATGCTTTTAATGAGTTTTAAATCAGGATATAATCAAGATGTCTGACTTTGTTGTTAGCAAAGGTCAACCGGTGTGAGTTTTTCTGTGGTTGACTGTCATTTAGAAGAGTTTGTAAACTAACTAATATTTAGAAGAGCATTCTCGCTTAAAACGATTTAAAATGTGGGCAACAGTAATGTTTGTCTCTGAGTGTCTATTTAAAAGTGGCCAATAGGATTTATCCTTCAGGTTATTGTCTGAACCCCCTCAGTGTTGCAGGTTAAACAGGTGGTTGTGACGTGGCTGGTTCTAATGTCAGTAATACCAGGTTTACAGTTCTGTCCAAAGCCCATTTTAAATGTTGACATATTTAAACAAGACTGAACCTCGAGTTATGGTAGTTTGTTTTATAATTTATGAACAAAACCCTCCATTGTGCTAATATTTGCAGTATTGATGTTTAGGTAAAAATTCTTCAGGTTTTTCTACAATTATCAGATGTTTCAATGTATATTTAATGTTTTTACTTTAAAATAACTTGTCCACAATGGTGGTGTGAAGTTTGTTGGTGTTTAAATAAAAGTGAAGAGTGTCCTGTTTAAATATACTCAACTTGTGCAGAATTATGAAAATATTATGAATTAATTAGTCTTATTTATTATATATTTGATTTAATTGTATGCATTACTGTATGCAAAAGTCCAAAAGAGTTTCCAGTACATTTTTTTATTCCATCTTTAGAGTTGACTTTTCATAATTTGTCTAGAACAAAGGGTTATAGGGCCATGGTATACATTATGACATAAAATAGACCTTTTCGGAATAACAGGTGGTGCTGTTTTAAAAGTTTTTGCTCCAGTAGTTTTCCATGAATGTGGTACTGAAATGCGGGTCCACACTCAATGTAAACAACGAGCCTGAGTCATACCATAGTCCTTTTGTTGACTGAAGGTGAACATAAAATGTGGAATCAGACGAGCGTAGAATCGTAGGTAAATGTAGGAAACAATCTGCTGCTAAACAAGTAAGAATCAGTAAGACGAAAAAATAACTGTCTGGGATCGAGCGGGATGGAGCTCGGTAAAGTTAAGATTTTATGTTTGGTCACTTTGGCTGTTTCTGTAGGCAAACAAGTGGTGGGAGGCACCGGCTCACAAATTTTAATTTTAAAGACAGAAACCATAGTTGTGAGGTTTCTTTATTTGATTTTGCTAACAATATTTTTTATTTATGGTTTTAACTAGACTTTGAGTACTCAAATATTTGATTTACAAACATCTTGTTTTAAAAGTTCAACAAAAAACTTTAAATATCTGATAACCATGTTTTTAAATTAAAAGTCTGGTGTTTTAATAAGCTCACATCAGAGTTAAATAACCCTCATTACTCATGTCTTCCATGGTCCCAGAGAAAGTCCCTGTACTTTCAGAACTCTCCTCCAGCCGTAGCAGGTGCTTATGACAATCAGAACCGCCTGCCCGGTCGTGGTTGGGTCAAACTCCAGGGAGGGGTAGAGATACAGTCACCCAGAGAGCGAGTGTGGTCGAGTGGGTGGAGTCTTTTAAAAAAAAAAAAAAAAGAGCTGTCGTCATGCAGCTCTTCCTCCTGAGCCCACAGAACCCAGCACTGTTTTCACTTTGAACCGAAACCGAGAACATTCAGTCTGTTTGGGTTGTTTTATCCCAGCAGGTGTGAATTTTAGTTTTTAACTGCTTCCTGTTGTGGCGTTAGCAGCGCTGCGGATCCATCAGAGTCTCTTCCGTCAGCTTTCAGGTGGTTCTGCAGCCTTAATGGACTTACTGGGCCGTGCAGGGACGGGTAGATTATTAACAGTGACTCTGAACACAGATTTCTTTATTATCCTTCTCTGTGTCGACAGAGAACCTTTGACCTAAAATTCATTGTGTCCTAACAGGAAGTTTG
Organism: Cynodonichthys magdalenae; assembly: GCA_031762555.1. Lineage (NCBI taxonomy): Eukaryota > Metazoa > Chordata > Actinopteri > Cyprinodontiformes > Rivulidae > Cynodonichthys > Cynodonichthys magdalenae. The sequence goes on along the minus strand of JARVJO010000125.1, from coordinate 18,089,385 downwards.
GGCTTTATTTACGCCAAACCACAGAAAGAATGCAGTTATCCCACAGCAGGTCATCTCTCAAGAATCTGGGTGTTTATAAATATTTTGTTGAGGCTAGGAGAAAATAAATACAATTTTAGTATTCCTGTAAATGTTAAGTTTGTAGCAAAAAGTTACCTTTTTACTTTTTTAAAATTTACCAAAAATAAATGTTCTTTTAGAGTACATGGAAGGAAGTTTTGTCTCCTTTCTGTACTTTACTAGTTACTTGGAAAGTCATGACCACAACAGGGCAGTAAACGACCTTTCAACAAACAAATCAACAAGTAAAGCAATTTTTTAAATATAAATTAGTTTAGATGTTTGTGGTTAACTAAGTAAAACTTCAATTTGGAACTGATTTTAAACCCTAAAGACGTCCAATAACTACAATAAAATAATATTGTTTGTTTTAAAAGGAAACATTTAAAAGAATAATAATTTGCTGTGTCACCAGTTGAAGAACGTTTGATGTCAATCATTGTAAAAAGGCACAAAGACTTATTTGTTTTGGTGTGTTATCGGCACAAGACAAATATTAATCATCAGTCATGTTTGGTTGTTTTTAGATGGAGAAATCAGTCAAGTAGGTGAGCAGCTGGGTAATATAATATTTTTTATTGTTTTATATCATATTGTTTTATTCTCTTGTAACAGTTACAGCTAAATGTGGTGTTAGCAGTTCAGGCAAATTCTTAATTGGAGTCTAGATGTCATCTCAAGACCCTCAAAGTGATCCTGACCCCAGATTTGGGATCCATTGGTGGATTAGAGCCTGAATTTTGTTTGTAGTGTGTTTATTTTATAAACTCACATTAAAGCAAATGCCAGAAACTTGACCTTAAAAGGCAGTTAGTCCAGTAAATGTGATGACTAATTAACCATTTTAACAAATTTTAGAAGCTGGTCTTTTCTTTGTCTGCTTTCATTTAGTAATTTCGAATCACCAGATCCCAACTTAAAGCAGGAACAGGTTTTAACATCACCTTGATTTAAAATAAGATGTTCCTACTTTAAGGTGGGATCTCACCCAGCTGTTGTAGACCAGCAGGTGAACAGCAAGTCAGTCGTTTGTTGGCGTATCTTGATTTTGTTTGCAAGTTCTAATAACCGTACCTCTGCCCACAGTGACACTAATGATGACCCTGTGGCTGATTTAAGGGCATTTTTGCAGCACAGAGAGATATTTTAAACCTTATTATAATTGAAGCAACAGACCTGAAACTTGCTAGCTTCGTTCACTAACTTGAAACCATTACCACAGGGTTTTTAGTGCTCATTTAGTTTTACCAACCCTGACCCCTCAGTCCTTCAGGACTCTGGTTCCCAAACATTTTAATTCTCTGCCTTTTAAAATGAATATTCAGATGTGATTTATGTAAATACAAAACTACCCATTAGACATGAGCATGATGATGGTGATGTAAATAGGTTTTAATATATCTTTATTTTATGGCTTTTGTTTATCTGGAGATTATACAGGAACTTGGTGTATTGTGACCCACGTTGAGGTTCTGACCTGACAGTTGCTTTTCATTTAAACAAAGTGCCTTAAACATGCATATCATTCAAAAACAAAAAGTCAAAGAAAGCATTATTTAAAAAAAAAACGTGACAAAATACACACGATTTTACCCATTTTGTCACATAACTGGTATATTTTCTTTTGTACTTGGCTCAGTCGTGAAACAGGAAGTGACATCAAAGGGATACGCTTTAAGAAAAGGAACTCTCTGGTCTTTGATCCACCTTATTTTTCTTGGAGATATGAACAGTCAGTTGTGGTTTTTTGTGCAAGAGTTCCGATCACTGGCTTGCTAACTACATTTTCACCGTATTTTTAATGTTTTACAGTCCTTGATGTCAAAGTTGTATAAAAATGTGTGCAGATTATAGGGACATATATAATCTGTCCATATTTAGCACTTCTATATTGAACCTAATAGACAGCAATCTAATCACAAAGAGGCAACAGTTAGTATGTTATGGCACTGAACAGACAACTTAATAGTCTACCTTCCATAAGATCGCCGCTGCTTGACTACAGGACTTCCCCTGATGTGCAACACAGTAGCACCCAGCCGTCTCAATAGTGCCAGTTGATATAACGAGGATCCATGCAGAGTGAACATCAGACTTGCTTTGGCTTGTTTGGACATCAGCCTTCATGACCACCAGGTCATCGATATTGTTACTGATTCATATCTTGCCAACTTTGTACTGCTGTGATTGCACATTGTAGACCCAATAGTTAAGAATGTCCTTGTACGTTACATGAAGCCATTTTTTTTCATATCCTCACACTGACGATTAGTTTGAGGGTGTGGCTACCTTGATTGTTCAGCGATTTCTGGAGACGTTCCCACGACATAGTTCACCAATTAAGTTAAGCTGCTATTAGTTGAAGCACGGAAGCGATGAAACAGAAGTGCCACACAAAAACTGGAATTTGGACCCATATTTACTTCTGCGTTTTCTAAAATAAGGTGGATTGAAGTAATATTCGAACTCTGACTCTTCATCTCTCTGATAGTGACTCAAAATAATCTGAAGAAACATTCCCTACATTCTGTGTTTTTTAGCGGTTGTAGCAATGCTCTGTTCACATTCCTGTTTGACATCACTTCCTGTCACTTCACATGCGAATATCTCAACTGTTCATCTGAGCATTGTGAAATGTTTTTTTTGTTTAAATAAGTTATTAATGTTATCTTCCAATAATGCATTCATGTTTATTACAAAAATTAGATGTCACTTTAATACTTTAATTGAGTCTTAGCTACAGGAGCTCATCTGTTGTTTTGATTGGGAATTAAAACTGCAGCTTTGGATGCAGAACATGAAGAGCCTCTGCAGGTCACAGTTGAGCCTTTATTGCCGTACATGCCACTAAGTACTGTTAAGCCAATTTTTTCCAACCTAAACACAATTGAAACCTGCGAGCAGCTAGTTAAAACTTGCTCTTCGAGAGAGTGGGAGTGCCGGCGGAATTTGTTTTTAAACCAATGCAAAGAACTGCTTGATTCAAACCTCTGGGTTTTAAAGTTTTGTGGTATTGTTATAAACGTTTAGCTGTTAATTTGTTCAAACCGAAGTGGCGGCTGCTTTAAATCTGAATAATTTTGTGGACTGAGTGAAAGCTGCTGTGTGTTTGTCAGCAGCTGTAAATCATCCAACAGGTTAGAAACTGGTTCTCAGCTCCCGGCCCTGTGAGCCATTATTAACACGTTTGTCTTCCAGGAAGTAAGGTGTGTGTTTTTGTTAAAGCATCACAGCCAGCGTTTTGTCTGGGTTAACACCAGTCACTACACATAATGTGATATCTTCTCCAGACAGTGGTTTTACGTCAGGCGAGTCGACAGAAGCCTGGAAAAAAGCAACCTATTTGCTTGTTAGCTGCGTTGTTTACAGCTAATCCCGTTAGCCGTGTCTGATGTTGACGTGGTTTCCCGTATCTCACAAGGTTGGTGTCCGGCCAACAGCTGCTGCAAGCTTATCCTGCAGGCCTTTTTAAATGTTTTTTCCCCCACTTAAAGCAGTGTTTCTAGTAAACGTGACATCCAGCATGACCTTCAGCTGGCTGTAGGTGCTTCTGAAATCATCATGTTAACGTTGTTCAACCTTGTTCAGATCAGGCGTGTTACTTGGAGCACGGGATGTTCTGTGTAAAGAAATGAGTGGGCACAGTTTCTGGTTTCTGAGGCAACAAAAATGCTCATCAGGAAATCTAAGATCTTACATAATGGCTCATGGACAGCACTGTGAAAACGCCTGAATTTCTGTAATCTGATCAGCAGAGTGTCTTCTGTGTTGCAGGTTTTTCTCATGACCGTCCGGACTACGTAATCTTTACATTTCTGGTCAGTTAAATGTCTGTTTATGGTTCAGCCTGCAGTCTGAGTCACTTGGCCGTGTTCTTCCTCCTCCTTCGCTTCATTCGAGCTCCTGCGAAGGTTTCTGTCCCGCTCCACACATCTGGATGTGTTTAGCACGACCCGAGTTCCCCCTAACACAAACCCACAGGCGTTACATAACCCCCTGTCTTTTATGTAATGACTGCTGCAGCTCTCTGCTTCTCTTCCTGACACACACCCCGTCCTGTCGGCCCTCGTCCTTCAGAAACCCAGCTCCCCAAAGCAGAGTTCCAGGTGAACTCCACGTCAGACTTTACCTGGATCAGTTTTTACTCTGAATAATGTGTTTAGAAAAAGAGAGCCAAGGAATCAGGACAACAGCTGTTGATTTCTTTGTCAAAGCATAGCTGTTGAGCAAAATTCAAAGTTTTTTTTAATTTAATTTGGGGGGAAAATAGACCTTAAAGTGTCTGCAGATGGTATTTGTGATTTTCTTTTTCACCTTGACAGATTTTTGTTAGCAAAGGTCAGAGTCTGGCCTGTGAAAATGTAAACCTAACTGAATAAATCAGGATTAGAAATGGTTGCGTATACTATTGTAATGGGCACAGTTTTTATAATCTAAACTAGCTTCTAATTTATCAGATTAGCTTTTTTTCTAATTTTGGAAACAGTTAATTTTAAGTCCACTGTAAAACTTCCTTTTATGCTGCCTTTTTTCCCCAAATTAAATAAAAACCATGTGTGTGTCTGTAGCATGTAGCATCTTTAGCAGCTAAACGTCAACCTAAGTGTCTAAAAATAGATTTAACTAGTTAAATGAAGAATACAAAATAGACTATGTATAAATATGGTAAAGAAAGTATTTGCTATTTTATGTTTAACTAACTTTAAATTGTTTATAAAAATATAAAACCACCAAATCTGTAAATAGGGCTGGGTATCATGGCCACTTCTCCAAATCGATTCAATTTCAATTCATACGGTTCTGAATCAATTAATCACGATTCGATTCATTTCATTTTGATCTGCTTAAATAATGAAAATGGTTCAACTTTCTTACAAAATAAAAAAAAAACCCAAAACTTTTTAAATCAAACAGTTTAAAATTGAAATAAAACTGTCACAAGGTTTTAAATTAAAAAGGAATTGCAGGTGACAGTGTTTGTTGGATATATTCATTTTTAAGAAGTTAATTTTCTCGATCACTAAGAAGTGATTGGAATAAGGTTGCAGGAGAAGAGGTGGGCTAATATAAATATACTTCTGCCCACTCCTTTTGAGTGTATGAAAATTGTATATTTGTGATATTTCTGTTAGCTTTTATGTTCAATAAAACTTATACCTTATTAAAACAAATAATACAACTACATTTCATCATTGTGGATTTCATTAATGCGTTTCTTAAAGTTTAAAAATATTGGTAACAAACTAAACGATTTTGTTAGAATGTGGTCTTTATACATGCTGTGGACAGTTTTAGTCAGACGTTTACATACCGCAGTTTGGTTCGAGCGCCTGAACTCGTCGAAGCTTTCAATCCTAAATAAAAGATTGGGGTTTGTGTCCTTTTGACCTGCAGTGTGAAGGATCTGGGCCCGTATGTTTATATCAAACTTCTTTATTACTCTTAAAAATGGATTTAAGAGTAAAATAAATTCTTAGCTAAAAGCTAAGCTTAAAAGTCATTTATCAGCACCTCAGTCTGACTTTAAGTGAAGTGTAAGAGTGATTCTTAACTGTCGGTCTTAGAGATGATTTACGACACTTCGCTGGACCACAAAGCTGATCCTGGATGACGTTAAAACCCACCGGCATGAACCAATCACTGCATCGGATTTCATGTTCAAGAATATTCTCAGAGAAATCTCAAGCTAAACTGTGAAAATCCTAAATAACTTTTAACACAAATAATGTTCATACATGTCACGTTGTACTGATTGTCTGTAAATTACATACAATTTCCTCATTTGCATCATGAATACAGACGTAAAGAATACAGACGTATAAAGTATCACTTTTTTTTTTTTCAAAAAACTCAGCTTTAAAGTTTTTTATGTCTCAGCCTGAGGAAATGTTGAGCTTGCCTTGCACCATCCTCAGGGGTTGACATGAGCATTATTTAGGTTGTCCAAGACCACTTATTTTTGTTTCGGACTACCAGATCCCACCTACTGGTTGTTCGGGGGACAACCAAGAAAAAACCTTTTAGAATTTTTAGATTTCCTGTTGCTTCTGGGACCTTTGTGTTGTTTAGTACAAACGATAAAAGCAATACAGAGTAGAGTTTATCATTTAAGTCTCTAACAAGATTCTCCACATAGGAAATTCTCCCACCACCTTTAAAAGAATGCAAGGTACAAATCTGAATGTTTATAATAATGCAAACAAATGATTACTGAAAAAGTCTGAACACGTTATTGAATGCAAATACTACTTATAACAAAGAAAAATGGTAAAACTACTGTAAATCCATGAGTGTTTGTACTGAAATGCAGCTGCAGGTTGTTTCAGCTGCTTCATCATCACAGGTTTCAGATGAAGAAAAGGAGAGACTTCATGA
>JARVJO010000125.1:18054997-18082438 GCA_031762555.1 Cynodonichthys magdalenae | reverse complement strand
TCAATATGTAACATTCAGCTTTACAAATATAAATACAACCTCATCTCCCCTAAATCAATATTCATTAGTAGGTACTGGCACAAAACTGGCAAAATCAATGCACGTGCGCAGCCTCGCGTATTTATATAGGCGCGTCCACGAGGTGTCGTAAAGCGGACCAGGGCGTTGCAAATCGTATCGTGAAAAAGACGCCCTGACCCCTCTAGCTAAATGCCTGGTCACGGTTACGTTTTGATTGTGATCTCTGTCCAGACGAGTCTAGAAGAAAATAGTCTGCTGTAGTTTCCATTCCAGTCACAAGCTGCGACTTTTGTGTTTAAATTGATCTGTTTTACAAAGTTAACACCACAGATAATAAAACAGTTTGACAGTTGGAGCGGCTCCTTATCTTTGTCAGATGTTGTTGGGGGCTGGAGGTGGGATTCTCTCAACAAAAAACACTTGTTTTAGCATGAAGAAGTAGTACAATTGTATGTAGCTTTCCATAAACTCTGTTTTTTTTTGTTTTACTGGAAAGTGTTTAACAATCACTGTATTGAGTTTATAAATGTAGCAGCTGCATATAGAAACACTGGAAGGTGTTTCATGTCAACAGCTGCCTTTTATGGATTCTACTTGCTTTTTGTAACTCGTTAATCTGAGGTCATACAGGAAGTTAAAAGATTATAGTACAGGAAGTCCTTTGCGTGGTATTAATACATTTTTTTTATTTTATTTAAACAAAGTAACATTTCTCCCCTAAAATGATTCCTTAATTTATTCATTTAAAGGGATTATATTTGCAGGATTTCAGCTCATGTAGTTATTTATTATAATTTATTTTTTATATTTATCACACTAGCTATCTCTCAGTATGGTCCTGAATAAGTTCAGCACAAAACATCCACAACACCTTGTTGTTGCCAGAACACCTGGTAGAATTAAATCGTGCAATTATGTATGATAAACTACAAACGCCTGAATCTGACTCTCAGAGAATTCTGTGATTTTAGGGGAAAAATTAAACTCCGAGATGTTTGTGTTATAATCTGTGGCGTATAAATACTCGTCTTAAAGCGTTAATACTGCTAAATTATAAGAACTAAAGTGCGCTCCTACAGCTCCTTTGAGGGTTGGGAGTTCATGCACAAGTTGTCTGTAAGTAATAAAGTTCCAAACACAACATTTAAATAGAAAGTTAGAAGACCCTAAAGACAGCAGGTCGGAGGCACGTTGTTGTAGGAGACTGGGGTCAGGCAAACTCTGAGCCGTGGCTTCGAAAACTATGATCTAGTGATCTCGTGGTTTTGTTGTGCGTGTGAACGCACAGTGTTACGGTGGAAATGCTTGTGAAGTGCATTCAAAATTATAATATGAACAAGGCTGTAGGATCTGGCTAAAATTTATATCTCGTTATAACGCCTTATTTCAGCCAATACGATATAATTATATCTATGAATGATAATGTCCCAAGAGCAACTATATTTACTGTACCTACAAACCTGATGTCATTTAAGATATCTTTAATTGAAATTATGACAAGTCAGAACAAAAAGTCACATCTCAATTTTACTTTTACGTAGTCATAATTTGTTTTCTAATATATGTTTCAGGTAGTAATTTATTGTAGGTATCTTGAATTAGATTATCTCTAACTGGTGGTTGTAGACAGTCACTCATTTTGGTTCGGTCGTGAATGAGGAAGGTTGAGAAAAGATCATTATCAGTTCTATTTTGTTATTTAATAAAGCTTAACAAGATGACTCATCTTGCACACCAGTCAACTCAATTCCACTACAAAACCAGGCTTTTCACTATAGAAGCACAATAAAGTCTCTGTGCAATAACGTCCCCAATTTTAATGTTGCGTGTTAAATCTAACCGTGCACGGCACTGAAAAGATGTTTAATACATTCAGCGATTGTGAAAACAGGATGTTTTTTTTATGTCAGTCAATATAAGCAGCAGAATCTCCACCCGCTGCTCCAACAATAACATTAGCTTGCTAATGCGCATAGCGGTGATGCGAGGAAAAGTGTTCCTCGGGAAACGGTTCACTGGCAGTCGTGACGAAATGTTTCGAACAGGTTCAGGCTTTTTAAACCGGTATGTTAGTATTCAGAAAATTCATATAACAAAAATAAAAATATCTGCTGTATTGTAGGTACCATTGTTGGCGTAGACAGAGTGGTAGCGCTGAGCACTGGCGTTGAGCATGTGTTCATCATCACACACTGATGTAACTTATATCGATCAAATGCTTTTAAACGTCATACCGTTATTGAAACGTTTTCTATTGCGATATACGTATATTGATATATTTTAAATATTGATATTCAATTTCCAGCACTATAAATAAATCAGACAGCTTGACCCTCCCCTCCCTGCTCTGATTGGGGAACACTTCGACTGTGGTTCCCTTTATTGGTTGAAAGAACCGTCAGTTTAATCCCTGGATGGCTTTAAGAAGGGCAGAATAAAACACGTGTCGTACCCCCCTCCCTCCCCCTTTTCATTTTAGCAAATGACGGACTCGTCGCGGCAGAGAATGTTAAATCAGGATAATTTAATTTTACTTTGTTGTCCACCGGACAACCAGGAGGCGGGATCTGGTCATCCTGTGCGAGACTTTTAATGACGTTCCACAGAGGAAAAAACAAACTGGTTTCTGTTTCTGAACCTCTGGAGACCCGACTCCAGCACCTGGTTCAGAACCAGAACCACTCAAGTGGGGTGGGGAGTCCAGATGTTGCTGCAAACATCAGTTTACATCAAAAGCCTCAGTAACTTTATTATAACTTACAAACATTTAGACACATTTTTATAATCCTGCATCTGGTTCTTTGCAGCCATGAACTTTTAAAAACCTTAAAAAAATTGTATCCAGTGTAATGAAAAGGGAGCGTCATCATTTTGCCAAACTGAGATTTTAATGGTTTGAAAGTCTGTTTGTGTCAAATTACTGCTTTGAATCAGCGTTTCTGTCACGTTTTCTGTACTTACTGCAGAAAACCGAAGTTATTTCTACCTTCTGGTTGTGTTGAAGCAGCTTGAGCCTTTGAGGAAGTGAAATAAAACTTTGGCTGATTTGCAAAACGGAGCTGAAAGAAGGAAAAGTTTATTTAAAAGTAGATGGAAAGGCTCAGATTTGATTCGTCGTTACCTGAACACACACAGCTGATTTAACTTATAGCATTTTGTTTTTCTCTTATTTACAGGAAGCTTTATTTTAGCTGATGTTTTTTTACTGCCTGTTCTTTGTAAGAATGTTGTTTATATTCTAAGGGGAAAGAGGGTGAAACAGAAACACAAACTGTAGTTTTAAACAAAATGTTATTTATAAAACTCTTTCTGAACACAGTTGGCCAAAGTTAAACTAAAGGTTCTGTATTTTTAACGCGTTTTTTGTTTTGGTGATGCGGTTTTGAGTCCCCTGACTGCATTTATCTTTGTTTTTAGTTTTTCTTCTAAATGTTCAGATTTAAGTGTCAGTTTGGTGTTGATCTCTTTTTGTTGGAGGCTGATTAATCAGTTCTTGTTAATCTGTGCTTCTTTGTTTGAAATCTCTCTACAGTTTGGTGTTTAATTGGTTAAAACAACGGTAAATAAATAAATAATTCATGATAACATGATCCAAAACTATCTTACCTGCAGGAAGTTTAGCAAAAAGTGTCTTGTGTCTCAGTTTGATCACAATTTAGCTTTTTGTTTTGTTGTCTTCAATCAGCCTGTTTGATTTTATAAATCTTCACACCCTCATAACCCCCCTGCTGTCCTTGCTAACAAAGCTAGCAAATAAAAGTCACGGCTGCCTCTTGGGGAGCCAGCCAGGCCACCCACAAACACCACCTAACGACACCACCCCAATCCCACTTTGCCCTCCCAACCACCGCTTAATCAGGTGGGGGTCAGGAGGACCCCACCGCCACACCAAACATGAGTGGGGTCATGTGGTCTTTGTGGGCAAAGACAGCAGGAGGGATAAATTTGACTCATGAAGTCTTAGAGGATGAAGGGTTTGAGACAGGTTGTAGTGAATTTTTTAAATGTTCAGAGATGTTTTGGAAACTTCCTCTGAAATAATGAGAAACGAGTTCAGTACTGAAATAATTTTTATAGAATGTTTTGATGTTTTCTTCAGAGGGACAGAGACTTTGAGTAAACGTGTAGAAATCACATTTTCATGACAAAATGGATCTGAGGGATGAAGTATTTCTTGACCTGATCGTCAGATGTTTCCTCAGCCAGCTCTTATTCCAGGGGCTGGATCAGGTCTGAGTCAGGGTTAACAGGAAGTCCATCATGTTGGTCCTGCATCCAGAGCAGAGCAGTGGAAATGTTACGATGGTCTGAGGAAAGGCTGCTGGTGTTTGTGTTTGTGAGGTTTTTTCAGAGCTGAGATCCAATTCTGTCTTATTAAACTAAAATTACAGCTTTTAGGTAATCTTTGTGCTTAAAAGCTTTTTTTTAACTGCCTGACTGATTACTTTCCTACATTGCTGTCATCGTCAGAACTGATGAAGATATTCTGTCAGTAAAATAGTTAAATTGCTCAGTGAGGGCTTTAAAGGGACACTTCAGATCATTTGACGTGCGGTTCTAAAGAATTAATGTCTGATCCGAGTGGATTACTGCTGTTTTTGTTTTCCTGCTGTCACTTCCACATGATCTCCAGGAAGTGCTCCAGGCTAAACAGGAAGTGCTACAGTTAGCTCCCGCTGACCTAAATAACAGGTTGTCTAAAGGTTTAAATGGTGTTTTTGTGAACTGCTCTGAGTTTTTGAAATGGAAGTTCTTGGCAGTGGACTCTGTGGGTTTTGCTATTGATGAAACCTTCAAAACTTTATTTTCTGTCCGAGGCAAACGAAACAAGCAAATAAGATAAAGTAACCGAACACTCATCATCCTCTACCTCAATTTAAAAAAACAATGCAGAGTCTGTGTTTCTTTACGTGTTCTTGTTTGAATAGATTTTTAAAAACAAAATGATGTGGTTGTGAGGTTTTAAAAATGGTGGGTTTGATTGATGTCTATCTGACCAATCAGTGACCTCAGACCTTCAGCTCAACTCCGCCCAGTGAGAACTGAAGTAAATTATGTTAATAATTAATAAAACCGTGTTGTTAAATATAACCGGAGACGTTTATTTATTAACATTCGACTGAAATCCTTCATTATGGCGACTCTTGTTTCAGGAGCTGACATTGTAGAAAAGTTCCAACCAGAGCAGCCAGACGATAATCGTAGTTTAACTGGTGTAAAATGAGGCGGGTGACATTAATTCTAATTTATTTAGCCAGTCTTTAAACTCAGACATGCTGAGATTAACATTACTTTGTGTGATTAAATCCAGTGTGTCAGAATAAATCGTGTTTTATTGAACAAACAAACTGAACTGTGGTCAGGTGTGTATTTTAACCTCAGCACAGTGGTTTGGACCTCTTCATGACACCAGTTCAGTTTTAGCGGGGGCCTCCAGGCTGAGGTGTGGGTCTGATCTGGTCCAGCAGTCCTGGGTGTGCGTTAGGAGTGTCGCAGCGTTCGTCGCCTGCGTGTTTATCTTCGCAGAACAGGATCGAGTCTGTAAACGAGCGAAAAAGGAAGTGGTGCTCGCAGGAAACGCTGCAGCTGCGCGTCCTCGCTGCAGCGAGCGCTCCTCAGACAGAGCGGCTGATTTGTCCTGAAATCATGAAACCTCTCAGAGAGACGGAGCTCAGCTTGGATTTCTGCTGTGCCGTTTCCTCACCCAGCCCCACCCCCTCCGGCGCTCCTCGGCCTGTAGATGATTGTCGAGCCCGTCTGTTCCCCTTCAGACTGCCAGACCAGAGCACAGACCCGTTTGTCCCCGTTTTATTGCCCCCTCCTCCAGCCTGGTGCTGTGAAATTAGCTGTGTGTGTGTGTGTGTGTGTGTGTGTGTGTGTGTGTGTGTGTGTGTGTGTGTGTGTGTAAGAGATGAAAACAGGAGTGGAATCTTTGTCCACAATCTGAGTCATTACTTTTATTGTTCAGCCTCAGTTTGGTGAAACGGCGCCCCCACTGGTGGCTGGTGCTCGGTGCAGGAGCAGACATTTTCCTCTCATGTCTGCCTTTGAAATGCCCATCCTCTGTGTGTGTGTGTGTCTGTGTGTGTGTGTGTGTGTCTGTGTGTGTGTGTGTGTGTGTGTGGTGCTGGTAAAATGAAGTACCCAGTTCTGATGGCAGACTGTCCTGGATCTGACCACACGTCAGTTCCACACCTGACATTTTTGCGTTTGGGTTAAAGTTTTGAGACGTTGTCACGGCGACGCCGATCCCTGTCTGCTGCAGTCCAATGGGAGAAATGTTTTATTAAAAACACAACAGAGAGATTGAGTTTAAAAGCTGCAAATATACAGATTTTTTAATGAAATGTCAGAAGTTAACTGAATAAAAACATAAATTTAAAATCACTTCCTTTTCATCATTCGTCTTAATGAATCTGCGCAGTGTTTTTTGTTTTTGTTTGTGTGGTGAAAATGGACACAAGGAGTTTAAAGAATATACAAATGAATGACTTAAAGATGAGGTTTAAATATCACCAGATGCATAAAAAATTTATTTAAAGTAAATATAAACATTTAGGATTAAAATGTAAATAAAGTTCTGTTTAGTTTAGTTTCTTGCTTTTGTTTATTTTTCTCAGATGGAAACGAGCTGAGAGTCGCTACACGGTGGAGCGAGCCGCCATCATCAGCCACTGGAACTGGCTCCAGGCTCACATCTCGGACCTGGAGTACCGCATCCGGCAGCAGACGGACATCTACAGACAGATCCGGGCCGGAAAGGTTGGTTCTGTTTAGTTCGATCCAGGAGAGAAAAGTTTATATTATTTAACTCCTGATTGGCAGCAGCTGATGTAGATTCTGCTCTGCTTCAAATTTAAATACAACAAAATTGCTGTTTAGACCCGCCCCCGTGTGATTGACACCACTGTCGACCAACTGGGTCGATTTGTTTAAAGTCTAAAGAAGATCTCGTGGTTTTGAGGCATTAATCTGGTCTGTTTGCTTCTCAGGGCTCAGTGGAGCTGGGAGGCGTGGCCCCCGGCAGCTCCGCCCCCACATGTGGGACAGAAGTGAAGACGGAGGCTGTCAGTACTCAGGTGAGCTCAGCTGTTTTGGTTCTGTGTTTTTTTTTTTGACTCATTCATAAAAAAAGAAACTTAAAGACTGAGAGCTGCGGTCCTGTCTGTAAATCTTTGATGAGGAACAGAACAGAATCGGTTCTGAAGCTCTGGGAGAACCCGTCTCTCTCTGACTAATCTGATCTGAATAATTCAAGCACGCAGGTCGGGGACGGTTCTGTTCGTCGGTTCATTTTCCTTAAATACCCCTGCTTCAATCTCACCGGTTCTGCCTCGTCTGTCCATGCAGGATGCGGAGCGGTTGGAAACCACAAGCTCCGCCCACATCACCAGCACAGAACCGGGTCCGTGGAAAGGTCAGAACGGGCAGCCGGTCAACGGCGTCCTCAGCAGGTAACGGTTTACTTCCAGTCCGGCTCCCAGAAGGCCGCGGGGTTTCTGAGAAACGGCGAGGTTCTTCTGTGGGTCCGATGACGAGCTGATGGTTCTGTTCTGTTCTGATGGACCCTAGAACTTGAGTTTTTTTGTTTCTGTTGCAGGAAAAGTTTTATTACTCAGATGTTTGTTTATTTATGAACAAAAGAAGTTCTGGATCTGTTCATCAGGTCCAGTTAGACGAGAACAGGAAGTTCATCTGAGTCATTTTACAAAAAGACAAATATTTTCAAATTTTAAGGATTTAAACATCTTAAAAACCACAAAATTATTAAAAATTTGTTGAAAGGAAACTAATCAGTTTTTTTTTCACAGCTGAAAACGTTTGTTTTTGTTGTCAGGATGGCGGACGGCGCCGACCCGAAGCTCCCTGACTCCACGTGTGTGGCGGCGCGCACGCGACCGCTGCTGAGCTGCAGGCGGCGGCGAGTCGTTCAGCCCAACACGGTGACCAACCTGAACGGGAAGGTAAGACTCCATCTTTGTTTCTGGCTGTTTGTTCTGGTTCTGGAGCCGCGGACGGACCTTTTTGTCCTCCTCTTTGATCCGAGTGTTGTGGCCTGACTGCAGAGCTGTGTTGTTGTAAACGGACCGTGGGATTGGTTCAGTTCTGATCAGAACCCGTCTCCCCTTTGCAGGCCTCCAGGATGGTTCCGTGTCCCTGCAGGGTGAACCCCGGCTGTGTGATGTGCGGTGGCTGGCCCACCCCCAGAGAGGACCCCCAGTATGAGCTGCCCACCCTGGACCGCCTGTCGAGGCTGGACCTTGGCGTCCACCCCATCCTGTCCTTCTCTGACGGTCAGTTCTCACCACTTCCTGTTTGACATGATCAGAAACGCGGGTCTGATGGTTCTGACTTGCTCCCCCCTCAGATGTGTCGGTGGGTCTGCGGCTGCAGCAGGTGATGAAGAGTCAGTGGCCCAAGTCTCTGGAGAGGAGCAAACCTCTGAAGAAGCTCTCCCTCAAACACAAGCTGTCCTCGTCCAAAGAGAAGCACAAGTTCACCAACTCGCTCATGGCAGTCCGTAAGTCCAGAACCACAAAAACCCAAGATTTCAGGTCCTCTGAGGACTCTGAAGTCCAACATTCAGACCAAAATCTGACATTTAAGATAAATTAGTCTGTTGTAAACTTAGCTTGGTGGTTCTGATGATCTGTCTGTAGTTCTGATGGTCCTTGTCTGCTGGTTGCAGGGCTGAGTCACTATAAGAACCGGATCGAGAAGCAGCGGTCGGTTGATGGCAGCGGCGTGTTGAGCGGACCCCGACTGGACAACCAGGGCGGCTGCAAGACGGAGCGGCTTCACGGCCTCTCCGGCCAGTTAGGACCCTACGACAAGAACTACAGCCGCAAGAGGACAAGGGAGCCGTCGCTGGACCGGACCGACAGTGAGTTCTTTAGAACTAGAGGACCTCTATCTTCCATGTTTTAGGGGCGTGTCAAGTCTTCATCAGTTTCACGAGCGTACAAACTGTATGCATGGGGGGCGGGTGGTCAAGAAATGTTGTATGCTTTTCAAAATAAAACTGTTGACTTTCTTTTTTTTTTTTCTGTCAGTTCTTGGCTAAAATAATCAACATGCATCATGGGAAATGTAGTTTTTGTTTAATGCTAGCTTTAAAGCTACTTATTTTAAGACATTAATATGTCTTTGAAGCTCTTGCGAGCTACATAAAATGCTGTGGTGGGCCACATTTGGCCCACGGGCCTTGAGTTTGACACATGCTGTACTCCAGTCAGAATCGAGTCACTCTAGTTCTCTAAATCTGCTGGTTCTGGGTCCTCCAGCTTCACCAAAACTGTTCCTGGACTCAAGCAGCCCCTGCAGCACGCTACACACCCTGCACCCATCGCTCCACAGTCCTCTGACCCGCCAGCTGTCCACGTCCTCCGAGAACTCCACGCCGCTCGGGCCCGGCGGCCAGGGCATCTCCAGCACACCGGTAAGGGTCCGATACTCGGCCCGGCTCGGGTTTCGTATGCTCTGAGACAAACGTGTTCAAATGGTTTTTATTTGTCCCTCAGCAGCAGCCAATCAAACGGCGGCGAGGCGAGAGCTCCTTTGACATCAACAACATCGTCATCCCCATGTCTGTCGCCGCCACCACCCGGGTGGAGAAGCTGCAGTACAAAGAGATCCTCACGCCCAGGTCAGAACCAGAACCAGGTTCAGATTCTCACCTTAGGGTCTGAACCCAGACCTGAACTTGTTTTTGTTTTCCTGTCAGCTGGAGATCAGTGGATATTTTCTCTCAGCCAATCAGTGAAGAGGAGAACGAACGAGAGGCGAGTCCACTTCCTGTTTGTCTCTCAGCTTAATTAATCAATTAACTGAATTTAGTGTTTTAATTAAATAAAAATAATAAAAATGACCCTACTTTAGTTTTCATGTTACAGAATGAGGAAACAGCGACACCTGGTGGTTAAAATGTAAACATTTAATTATTTTCAAATGTGGTTTTTAATCATTGAAATGTCTTCAAACCATCTGAATAAATCTGAACTAATAACTTGTCAAAACCTTGAAAAAAGTCTGGAATATTTAAATTTAAGTTACTAATTAATTTTTATTGATAAATGGGATATTTTAATATAAATGTAATTGATTTAAAGTAACATGTCTGATGTTATGACTCCTGGTTTTAATTTATTCTTAGTCTTGAGTTTTATTTTAAAAGCTTAAAGTTTGTTTGGATCCAGATATGCTTCACTTTTAATTCTTGGTTTATTTACAACAAAAAGACACAATTTAACTAATGGAAGCATGTTTTTTTTTTTTTTAAAGAAACATTTAAACAAATTTGACACATTTTACAAAATTTATTAAAGTTTGTTTTTAGATTTTAGGATCTGTGGTAGGTTTGTTTAATTTTATTGTTTAAGGATTTAAAATCTTAAATTTGAGTCAAATCCACCTTAAATTTAAAAGTGTGTGTTTGATGTGGACCTGCAGGTGGAGGACCTCACAGACGCAGCCTTCATCCAGCTCCATCAGCCCTACGAGGACCAGGAGCGGTCTCGTTGGACCTGGATGGCCCTGGCTCCGGCTAAGAGGAGGGGCAGCAGGTGAGTCCCGGTCCACCTACTGGGCTGGTTTTCCTGCAGGTCTGACTCTAAAACCAACGTCTTTCAGGTCGTACAAGTCTGTGGACGGGAGGACCACCCCCCTGCTGTGTGGGACCAACCCTCCCACCCCACAGCCTGCGTCCCCGGACCCGGGTCACTGCCCCTCGCTGCACGACTACAGCCATGTGCCGTCGCCCGTGAGCCCGGCTAGCCCCGACGCCTCGTCCAACCCCCACACGCCGTGCTCCAGGGACTCCCACAGACTGCTGTCCAACGAGGACACCAGGTGTTCCACGCCGGACTTCACCTTCGAAGAGCGGGTTTGTAGATCCACTCCACCTACAGAACAGATTATCTGACTTTATTACGACTAATCTGAGCCTTAATGTCGTCTCTAAACGAGATGCATGACGTTACCATGACGACATAATTCACCTTTGTTTTACAGCAGGTTGTGATGTTTCAAAGACTGTAAAAAAACTGTAAACTGTTTGGTTTTTATATATATATATATATATGGATAGCACCATATTATTAATGCTGCACAGCATTCTGGGTAAAGGATGTTTACTAGGTGATCTAGTGCGAGCTTTGTCCAACTGGAAAGTATCTGACGTTTAAAATGAAACCAGAGCGTGCTGACAGAGGAGAATGTAGAAATGATTCAGTGTGAAACTGAAAATGGTGGAGGACAACAGAGATGCTTCATGGAAGAACCTCATCTTAGCTGGTTAGCTTTTGTGTTAGCGCTCGAGCTAATACATGGATATATGGTGATATAGCATTAGAGCCCAATCTAATAATGTTAACTCTGGAAGTAATGCCATAAATCTGTGTGTGTAACTAATAGATCTAATAAACCTGTGGCGTTCGGTTATATTTAGCTAATGTTATCACCGTATGTTTTACCTTGGGCACTAAATGGAAGCTAACGGGCTAAATCTTAGGGAAACCTTGCATGAAGCAGCACCGTTCTCCATCTGTATTTTCATGTTCAGGCTGAGGCTTCAGTGGATTTAGAAGATATTGAGCTGAAACTTGGTGTGATGTTGGTAAATATAACTGCCTATAAGCTTACGATCCCAGGAAGATTTTCGAGTTTTGTTCTCTGCTGCAAGAAAAAACAAAATGATTTTAAAACCAGTGACTCATAAAATGTAAACCTGATAAGAAACTAAACGCCTGAACTCATCTGAGCAGCTTCAATTTTATAATACGAAATGTTAAATTCTTTAATTTCTGCTTCTTGTTTTTCAGACGGTGGCACCTTGGGAGCGCCGCAGCTTCCCCTTGCTGGAGGACCCGGCCCCGGAGCCTGAGGCCGACCCCGTCATCAGGCCCAGGATGCGCAGCATCTCTGGTTGCCGAGCGACGGCTTATGGCCGCCTGGACTCGGACGACTCGGAGCTGCCTTGCGACGATGACAGCGGGCCCAAAGTCAAGGCCTCTGCCCACCGATGAGCAACGGGCAGCCGGCCCCGCCCACTGATGGGTGACGGACAGCACCTCTCTGGCATTAACAAGCAGAACCTCAAAGCTGAAGATATAAAATGGGTTCCTGTTGTTTGATATTCAAACATCAGTCTAATTCTTTCACAGTTTTTAGTGAACTTTATGGAGATAGCCTTTCCCTTCACTTGTTTTTGTCACAAAGAAAAAAAAATGATAAATGTAATAAAAAAAAGTATAAAACACAATATAAAAAGAGTTCTGTAGTAGGCTAAACAATGTACATGGGGGCTTTGTGGTGTTTCATACGTGGCGTGTACACTTGTAGCGCACTATGTAGCGGACTCCTCAAAAATATGGCCAAAGGGTGTTTTCTATAGTTTGCTTGTAAATCCCCATGTACATTTTTAGTGGAGTGACACAAAACAAAAAAAAAGGAAGAAAAAAAAAAAGCCTCTCCTGCTCCTCCTCTTCATCCAGGTACATTTGAGACGTGGTTCCCTCCTCCACCACTAGAGGTCGCTTGAGTCACCAGAGCACTTCTCTGTAACTGCCAACTCTAGTTTTGCTTTGTTTTTTCCATTCCTGACATTTGTTTTTCTTCCTGTTTGTTCGGTAAGATTTTCATTTTAAAATCATTCCTCTGGTCTCCTGTTCGACTCGGTTCAGAAAGCTTTTTTTTTTTCTTTAATTTTGAGCACTTGCCTGGCAGAAAGCTGCTGCATGCCGAGAAATAAAGATTTAGTCTGATCACAATAATCCCATCTGATTTCACTTGTTTGCTGTAAATCAACATATACTCTTCCTGCCCCCCCCCCCCTTTTTTTTTTTCCTGTCTCCAAACATTAAAAATGTAGCAGCTCTGTTAGAAGCTCAGGTTTTTTTTGTTTTTCTCCAAAACTTCTGTTTGCATTTATTTTTCTGTTCTGTGTAATCTCACTCTGACCCCGCCCCCTCCACTTTAAATCGCTATGCAAAAAATTAAAAACAAAACAAAAAAACAACCTGTTTTCCATCACAGCCATTCAGTCACTGTTTTCTTTTTGTAGTTCCAGATGTCGATGTTCGATTGTTGCAGCAGTTAACCTAATCAAACAGCTGAGTTGTTTTCTTTTTTGTAAATAGTACTATTAAAAACATTTATGTTTAACTTGGCACCGTGGTTCCTGCATCAGTTATTGACAGACTCGGGGTGGTGAGACTTTGTAGCGTTTATTTCAAATACACAAACAGCAACGAGAATCATAAAACCAGTTATTGATAAATGGCACGATAACGAGAACAATCACGTTTGCACATCTGTACAGCCTCAAAACTAAAAAAAGTGTTACTTCCTGTCTACAGCTTGTTTGTTCCTCTGTGACGAACTACTAAAGAACTCAGCATGCAGATAACCCTTAACGTCGGCACACACCCCCCTGAAATAAATCCAGGGAAACACGAGGACATCACTTTGTGAAGGGAGGCAACAAGCAGACGGTTCTGTCTCATGCAAGAAGCGTGAAAATCATCACGTCTGAGTTCTGATGGGACCGAACAGAAGTGGGGAAAACATTGAGTTTCAGCTGCAAAAATCTGACAACTGTGGAGCAACACTGGGGCCATAAAGGTTGTTAAAAAAAAAAAAGCATTTTTATACTAAAACATTTGAAACTGAAAAAATATCTGAAATTTTTCATTATATAAAACATTGACCTGCCATATTTGAAACTTATGTGATACAATAACCTGCCATGTTTATAAATTGTATGCTACTATGGCCTGCCATATATTTAAATTATAACAGCATGTCATACATTTAATTTTATAAAATAACCTGCCATATATTTTATGACACAATGGTCTGCCATACCTTCATTATCTGCTACAACAGTAAGCCACACCTACTCAATTATATGATGGAAGTAAATTTAAACTTTTTTTCAGTTCTAAAAATAATTTTTTTAACAAACTTCAGCCCCAGCTTAGCTCCACACAACCATTTTCCATTTTTCCAAAAGTCAGCCCAAATCTAATAAAATCATTCCTGCTCAGTTTGTTTCCACATCTGCTGCTGTTTGAATACCTAGCCGGTCGCTCAAATTAAATTCTCCTCACGAGTTGAGCTTTAGTGAACGTCCAGCAGGAGCTGTAAAGAATAAAGAACACTGACAGTAGCAGGCACAATACAAATATTTCTTCATATCAAATACATATATTTCCACAGAAGACGATTAGAAAACGGGCTCAAACCAACTTCCTGTTTAATTTATTTTTTTTAAAGCAACGCACAAGAGCACCGAGAAAACAAATACTGTTTTTATTTAGTTCTTGAGTTGGAGAATATTAAAGTCAACCACTGAGTTTACTAGCATCCCCAGGCTAGTCACTAGCATTGGTATGCTAATCATCAGCAGGCTCAGGAAAAGCAAATATTCTTTAGGCCTTTTTTCTGTACTTTTAGAATTGTTAGCATCTTATTAACTTTAGGCTGTTTTTTTCTTTTTTTTTTCAAAAAATCCAGTGGTTTGTCATTAGCACGGTAGGCTAATAAGTGGAATTTTAACACCTGATTAGCTCTTGTCTGGCCTTAATTACCTGATCAGAAATATCTTTATGCTAACGATTAGCATTAGCTAAAGTATTGCTACTGATAAGTCAAAAAAATGTTGGTAAAATTAAAGTTTCTTAGATAAAACCTAGAACCTGTTCCCTTATCGTTGGCATCCTTATGCTAGCTGTGTAGGCAGGTAAAGTTTTGAATAGAAGTGAACATACATAAGTATTGGCATTTAGCTAATCAGCCTTATCCAGGCTGATTACTAGCATCTCAATATTAGCATTTTTATGCTAACGGTAGAGATTTTCCATCAAAAGGTTATTGGCTTCTATCAATGTCCAATCATTTAACTTTTTACTCACATTTAATGGTCTTTATCATAAAGACATTGGATCACTTTCCATTACAATATTAGCATTACAGTGCTAACATGTAGCTTCTTTAGCCTAGGCTAGTCATTAGAATTTAGCCAACATCCCTACACTACAATATCACATGACAAACTAACAGAAAAGAATATTATCCATGATTTCAGCAAAAAGGGTTAGCATCTCAGCACTACTTGTTAGCTTTCTTACATTAGCATCACTACATTAGATTAGCCTATGTGTTGCCAGTTGGCTAACGGAAGAATCAGGGAATTAGTATTTACCATTTAAATTTTATATAAAATATATAAAAACAGTTGTGGAGTTTAATTTTATTTAAATATACCTAACATTTAAATAAGCTAACAGTGACTCATGATGTGTTTTGATTGAAGAGTGACTAACCCAGGGATGACTGTGACCAGTGAGGGTCTGGATGAGCTCAGACAGCGGCTCCTCGATGCTCTTATTTCAGCTGAATCAGCGGCTGCAGCTGGAGGAGCAGCAGCACGAAGCAAAAACAGCAGCGACGTCTCAAAGCACTTTTTTTCCTTCTTTAACAGAAAATTTGCTACTTTTCTTTAAGCCGTTTTCTCCCTTAAAACCCCCCTCACCAGACCCTGAAACTGTTCGTTCAAACCGTCTGCACTGTTCGGTATTTAAATATAAAATAAATAAACTTAGCGGACACCCAGCAAAGGTTAATCCTAAAGGGTTTACAGTCTGTGAGAGGAAACAAAGTCATATTTACCAGGATTTGTTGATTTCTGCTTGAACTCTGAAACGGTCACTACAAAAGGTTCAAAGCTTCTGAGTAGAGAGAAAAATCAATACATTTTGGCTTATTTGTTAATTTTTTTTTTCTTTACGAGCTCTAATATTAAAAAGGTTAGTGGATAAACGGTGACGGGAAGCTGGAGGAAATAAAATGTCCAGTGAAAAGAAGGAAGGCGTCACGACTCCTCCATGTGGTCATGGGGTGTGGGCGGGGCTACGTTCACAAGCCCTGTTTGGCCAGGGAGGCGGACACCTGGTCGGCCAGCGTGGACAGCTGCGGAGAGTCGGCCATGTTGATGCTGCCAGAGGACGACACGGTGCTCAGCTGGTGGGGGGACTCGTCCAGGGAGACGATCTCGGCGCCGTGGTCGGTGCGGGCCTTGGCCGACTCACGGAAACTCAGCTTGTGGCTCTCGATCTGCGGTCGGAGAAATAATCAGTCAGTGAAATGTTTTTATTTTGCAGATTAGCATTAACTACGGTTTGCTATTTTTAAATTCTACTAGTTTAACAGTTTAATTCTTAGTATTTACCTACAATTTTACTGAAAACTTTACTCAATTTATCTTTCTGCTAATGTTAGATTTTAGCTTTTATTACAATTTTACTTGTTTACCTTGTTTAACTCTTAGCATTTAACTACAACTTGGCTCAATTTAACTTTCTGCTACTCTTTTGCTACATTTCGCTTCTAGCTATAGTTATGCTAAATTTTATTGTTAACTTACAGTTTTGGTAAATTAGCCTTTTAGCTACTATTTTGGTTTGTAGCTTTAACAACAATTTTGCAATGTTAGCTTTTAGTTAAGGTACAGCTACACATATCTTTTTGCTACTATTTTGCTACATTTAGATGATTTATTTCATTTTGTCTTCTATGTATGGTTTTGCTGAATTTAGAATTTGCCACGATTTTACTAATTTTAGCTTTGGTTTTGCTACATTTAGCTTTTTGGTACAGTTCTGCTAAATTAGCCTTTTAGTTACTGTTTTGGTTTTAGCTTTTAGCAATGATTTTGCTATGTTAGATTTTAGCTTTTACTACAATTTTACATGTTTTACCTTCTCACAAAAGTTTAACTCTTAGCATTTAACTACAACTTTGTTTAATTTCACTACTACTATTTGGCTACATTTAGGTACATTTTGCATTTTTAGTTATGGTTTAGACAATTTTAGCTTTACCTTTTAGCTTCTGTTTTGCTACATGTAGCTTTTAGCTACAGTTTTGCTAATTTTAATGTTAAATTTAGTGTTTTTGAATTTGGCTTGTAGTTACTGTTTAGGTTGTTTTGGTTTTTAGCTTTTAGGGATGATTTTGCTATATTAGCTTTTAGCTAAGGTTTAGATACATTTAACTTTAACTACAGTTTTCTAATTTTATTTTCTGGTAACAGTTTAACTCTTAGTAATTACCTACAATGTTGCAAAATGTAACCTTTAGCTACTGTTTTGCTGATTTTAGCTTCTGATGTGTTTGTTTTACTTTAATATTTAATTCAAAGTAGCTAAAACACAGAGGCTTCGGCTGCAGCTCTGCAAGACGAGCAGATACTTACAGGAGTCCTCAACCTTTATGAGGGGGTTCGTCAGGACGGGTGAGATGGGTGCTGAAGGGACGGTCTGAGGTGACTGAGGGGGGGAGACATTGGGGGAGGGGATGGACGGACTGCCTGAGACGCTCCCCTCGGCGTCACTCTGCCGCTGCAGAGGAGCCCCGCCCAAAAGAAACCAGGCGAAAAAACAAAACAAAAAGGATGGATTGAACAGAAAAACAAAAATAAATGAAACAAACATGAAAACTTCATGAAAATAAAAGAAAACTGGATGAAGATGGAGGGAGGACGAAAGATAAGAAGCGGTGAAGCTGAAGACCTGCAGGCTCAGAGGAGCTTCAGCTCTGAAGACTGTAAACAAACATCTGCAGACTCCAGCTGTGGTGAGTCTCAACACCAGCTGATTTTATCTGACCAGGTTCATCAGGACTCAGTGCGACTCTTCCTCTCAGCACAGAGGCTGCAGGGGGGCGGAGTTAGCCTGGTCTTATTGCCCAGGTAAGTCCACTTTGATAGAGCTTCATAAAAACATGTTTTTTTTAACTTTTGAGGTTTAATTTATTGATCTCGTTCAGTTTTTGAGTCACTCAGAAATAAAAAATCAGAGGAAGAAGGTTGACCTGAGGTGAGATCCAGATGTTTTTACCTTTCTCTGTCCGCCTCCAGGAACGTGGCCGATGTTGCCCATGGAGCCGACTTTGGACTGAACTTTGAACTCTACCTTCTCATTTTTGATCTCAATGTTTCCGCCGCCTGAAAAAGAAGAAGCGGAGGAGGTCTGACATCAGGAGGACCAGAGGTGGAGGAAACCATAGAGAGACATATTTTGGAGCCATTTTAGCAGCTCAAACTGATGTTTTAATACTTTAAATCCAGGATTAATCTAGGATTATCCCTCTCTGCGTGTTCAGAGCAGCTCGGATTAAAACAGAAGCATCTTTAGAACCAGGTCTGTAGATTTTGGCGGACCACATGGAATGTTTTGGTTGTCTCGGTGGATTTTGATACAACTGAGTCCCGCCTCCAGGTGGGCGTGGCCACCTCCCCTCATCCGGTCGGAGCTCATGAATTATTGTTTTTTTTTTAGGTATAGTCCTCAATAAATCTAGAAAACTATGAAAAAACTCTTTAAAATCTGTAAACTTTGAGTTTATTTTTTATATTGTAAGTTTTTGCGAAAGTAAAAACATTTTTCCTGTTTCTTCACCTGGTTTGTGGCGAATGTTGTCCTTCGATCCACATTTGGACGTAACATTGGTCAGATCGATCTTTTTGTGCACAATCTGGACCTGCAGACGAGACAAAACCAGAAACAGAACATTTTATTGAACAGCGGGGGTAAAACAAATTAAATCAATTATTTTAACTCTGGCCTCTGTGGGTGGTTAGTCTTTAAAAAACAACAGACCAATAAAAACCCAGCATGAAGAGACAAACTGGATTAGACAAACTCACAACCAGAACCAGTTTATTAGAGCTGCAACAAAAAAGATTAATGTTTAGTGATTAACAGCTGCCGTTTTATTTTATTAGAAACAAAAACGAAGAGTCAGATTTGAGCGTAAAGCTGTGGGACTGAAGTGACCTCATCTTCTGGTGGATTGCGTGGAAACAATCGTTTGGAGACAAAGAAGCTTTGTTCGTCTTTGAAACAATTAGTTCACTTTATTCTAACGATTCTCCGCTGACTGAAGCAAAAATGACTGCATCACAAAAACAATCAGCCGGTTTCAGACTCCTCTGCACCTTCAGGCTGGGCGGGGGGCGGAGCCAACATGGTAGTCACAGAGCTGGAACAGGTGTGTGAACCGATAAGGTTATAAGAAGTGAAAAGGATTAAACTGCAGATTTATAAGCGAAGGAAGATCGACGACTCAGTAACTGTGTTTAGTTAAAATTCGAGTTAAACACAAAGAGATCAGGTCATTCTTCACGTTTTGAAGCAGATAAGAGGCAGACGTTTGTTACGTTACGGCCCACTTCAGCCCAGCTGCTCCTCGCCAATTTCGTTTCTGAAAGCTCACGTCTCAGCGGGACGTGGCCCGTCTTAATGAGCACTGAAAGGCAGCTGAAAGACGCCGTTACTCCACAGATATGGAGCGTTGAGGTTTTTTCTAGCCTTGCGATAGGAAATAAATACAGGAATTTTCAACAGATGACTTGTACTGATCTTTTTTGTTTGTTTCAAACATGTTTTTTGTCTGCATTTGAGAGTTTTTCTTGTCATCTTTTCTTGACCTGAGCACATGTTTCCTTCTATCATGTGCGAACATGATTTGTGTTTTACGGCGTAACGTGTTGCCTTTGTGTCCATCATATGTCTGGTTCACACACTCTGAACTCATGTTTGATTACAAGAGGTTTATGTGGGGTCTCCCAGGTTTTAAATATCAACTGACACTTTTGAAACCAGGCGTTAGTTTCCATCAGGCTTTAATATTAGAATTCATGCTAACTGTATTTTACTTCTTCTTCTCCAGTTCTCAGCTAATTTTCTCATCTTTCTTGTTTTTGTTGGAGGAAGCAACCTATCAAAATAAAAGCTGTAACATGTGACCGTTTAGTGCAACGACTTATGGTTTAGTCCAGAGAGAACAAACTGATATCGTCCCCAACAAGGCACCATATATATGGCTTTAACTGTCGGCCTCTGTTAGCAAAACATTCAATAAAAGCACATTTTAACATTAAGTGTTCATCTACAACTGATTAACTTCTGGAGTCAACCTGATTCAAAATGGCCGCCACAGCTAACCAACATGGTGGGTTTTAGTTTAGTGTGGTAGTAGCTGAGAGTCTTCCCGAACACGAGTAACATAAAAAGCTAAAACATCGTCATCATCAGAGGACAGGTGCTGAAATGCATTCCTTCAGTTTAAAACAACACAGAGCTGATGCATGCTGGTTCTGGGATCCATTTGGGTCACAGTCAAACCGACAGATTTAACAGGATTATCAGGATTATGTTCGATCATGAGCATTTAGGGGAAAAATAAAAAAACACGCAGGATGGAAAAGTTTGGGTCAGCAGCAGAGAAAATGCTCATGACTCCATAAGTCCCAAGATAAACCTGTCAGGTGTTAAAGTTCTGGGATTATCCGGGTCAGAACGGGTTCAAACAGGAGGTTTCCTGCTCCATCAGGACGATGCTCCGTTCGTTTTACTCACATTTCCACCACCGGGAACGTGTTTGATATTATCTTTGGAGCCACAGCGGGACTGCACGCTGCTTAAATCCAACTTCTGATCAAGAATTTGAACCTGGAGTTTGTTTGTGGGGAGAAAAAAGTATCAAATCTGGAGAAAAAGACACCGAGAAGAGGACCGAGGAGGAACAATGTGACCCATCAGATCAAACCAGTGAGTTAAGATGATCAGGAAGACAAATCAAGCCGTATTTCTGGGAAAGCTCAAGATATCAGGATGATCCAGGTGTCAGAATGCAGCTTAAAAACCAGGAATCTAAAAATGTGCTGAAATCATTTTGACCAAATTTGACTTAAACCTGTTTGATGTGATGAGTCACAAACAATCTTCAACAAGGAGCTCTAAAATCTTGTGAGGACTAAAACAACAGAAATTAAAGATTTACTATCAATTCATAATTTTAGGGTTTTATTTTAATAATAAAATAGAACATTTAACCAACTCACTCCCCAGAAACTGCCTTATTAAAGGTTTCTAATGTCAGGATGACGTCACAGTTTTAGTCTTACTGGACGCGTCATTCATCTGGTTCTGTCCTCCAGGGCTTCTAATCCCACCTCTCTGATTGTAGTTTGAATGTTTCTGTAAATGGAATAACCTGGTTGTCTCGTGGTGTACCTCAGAGTTCTGTTCTGGGACCTAACAGTTTAGGAACATCATCATCTTTATGCTGATGGTATCCAGCTCTACTGTTCTAACCTTGGTTTGCTGCTCCTGAGAATTAAACAGCTTGTTGGTGTTTCAGGTTTTTCTTTTTAGTCTAGCCTCAGAAAATTGTGTTATTTTGATTCTGCTCTGTCCCTAAAACAACTAGAAACTGTCAAGTTTATTGTTTAAAAGGGAAGTTGAGAAGATCATTTATTTACATAGTTAAACTAGAGAATTTGCATTTCCAATGAAAATCCTGTGTGAACGCTTAAAGATTTTTTGCTGAAAGCTGCAAAAGTTTAATAACGAATTTGTTAATGAGAAGGCAAAAAAGTGAAAAATCTGAAAAAAATAGCAAAAATGCGTTAGAAAGAGCTGAAAAAAGCAGAAATGTAGCTAGAAATAGCAGAAGCAAGTTGTATTTAGCAGACAGATGGTGAAAGTACAGTAAAAAGCTCACATTAGCAGAAAAACAAGAAAAGAACAAAAAAGTGTCAGTTTGCGATAAAATAGCTAAAAAACTAAACAAAGCTAAAAATAGCTAAAAAAAAGGCCGGAATTAGCACAAAGAACCAATTAGAGCATATGTTTGCTGAATTAAAAAGTAAGAAGCTGTAATGTTATAAAAGGCTAAAATTAGCTATAATTAGCTAAAAATTTGCTTAAAAAGAAGAAAACTGTTTAAATTAGAATAAAAAAACAAAAAGAAGCACAAAAAGAGAAGGTGAAATTTGCAGAACATTAGCTGAAATCATCTGAAAGAAAGCTGAAATATAAATAAAAAGCTAAAATTAGCAGAAGACTAAAAACTAGGACAAAGAAACAGAACCAGAGTAAACAGTAAAAAATGCACTAAAGATTTATAAACATTCTGAAGGGTTTTAAGGCAGCTGAAGACAGATCCATTATTTTTCAATGAGAAAAAAGTGGCCAAAAAAGCAAAATAGCTGAAATATAATATAGTATAAGTTGCTGAAAGTCATAGCACTAATGTCATAGCATTAATGATTGAAACATAATGAAAAACAAATGGAAGAAAAATGGATCATCTCAACAAGAAGTCTGAGGTTTTCAAACTAACTTTTATAAAGAGAAATGTTGAACAGTGTTTAAAAGTAAAACCATTTAAAGGTTGAACGTTCATAGAGTCCATATGAGGCCTTTCATGTTCAGTTCTTTTGTCACTTTTCTTTACCGATCATAAAACAAAAAGCTGACGTCTCACCTTTCCTCCACCTGGTTTGTGCTTTAAGTTGTCTTTGGACCCGCAGCGGGCCTGGACGCTGGACAAGTCCAGCTTCTTATCCTGGATTTGGACCTGAAAAAGGCCAGAACAGAAAAAAAAAAGTCTCAACGAGAGCAGCTGTGGAAAGACATCGCCCCAAACGAAGAAGAAGAAGAGAGTTAAAAGGTTTAAAGTTACATTTTAAATCACTGCATTAAAGCTGCCATCTGTAACTTCTGTTTTTGATGCTTTTAGATCAAATTATTTAACCAGTGTTTGGTTTTAAATCAGCAGCAGGAAAGGTGAAAGAGAAAAATTCCTTTTTCATTTCCAATCTTTTTAGTTTTAAATTTATTTTACAGTTTCAAAAAACGTTTTTTGAACA
This sequence comes from Cynodonichthys magdalenae, assembly GCA_031762555.1. Classification (NCBI taxonomy): domain Eukaryota; kingdom Metazoa; phylum Chordata; class Actinopteri; order Cyprinodontiformes; family Rivulidae; genus Cynodonichthys; species Cynodonichthys magdalenae. The sequence continues at coordinate 18,059,700 of JARVJO010000125.1, read as the reverse complement.
CTTTATGGCCCCAAATGAGCTCCATACGAAACTTACCAACAAAATCTATCAGCAGATTCCTGATGTAAACAAACCAAAAACACCCATTTTATCAGGCAGATGGTTCTGATATTTGATTTATATATTTTTTTAATTTCAAGGAATTAAAACGTTACAGATGCCAGCTTTAAAGGAGCATGCTTAACTCTACAGACATGTCAGTGTCTGGGTGATTCTGTCGTCTCAGCCTGTGTCGTATTGTAATAACTGCAGAGAAACTCAAGAGTCAGACGTTGAGTTTATCCCTCAGTTACTCACATTGCCTCCACCGGGTACATGTTTGATATTGCCTTTGGAGCCACACTTAGACTGCACAGTACTAAAGTCCAACTTCTGATCAAGGATTTGTACCTGGAAGAACGAAAATGTCAGCTTTCAGATGTGGCTGCTGTGTAGCAGTGGTTTGTTTCAGCAGCATGCAGGCTGAGGACGGAGATTTCTTTAAAACTTTTCATTTATCTGTAATGTTTGTTACCAGATGACTGAATAGAGGATGGGGAGAAAAGAAAAACAGCTGAAGCTTTTAGAAAATTAAAACAGTAAAATGGAGTTTTTGTTTTGTTGTTTAAACATGGAGCATTACGAGATGAAAAGTTACCTTCCCGCCTCCAGGTTGGTGTTTAATGTTTTCTGTGGAACCGATCTTGGACCTGACGTTCTTCAGGTCGGGCATCGGAGCAGCTGCGGCGGCCGCGGCGACCAGAGGAGCCGGCGAACGGGTCTTCAGCGAGCCGGGAGACTTGGGAGTGGAGCGGACGACCGCCACCTTCTTCACTTTGTTGGCCTCGGAGGCAGAGACCACCTGGCTGCCGGGGGATTTGGGCGTTCCGGGGCTGCTCTGTCCACTTTGGGCATCTTTAAAAATAAAAACAGAAAAATTGGAAATAAGGAGGAGCTCAATTACGAAGGAAATAAGACACGAACTATCAGCACTACGAGCTTAAAGCGGACCAAGTTTGATCCAAAAGGACCAGACTGTGGCGTTTAGGCCATGCGAGGCAGGAAGCGTTCTTAAATCTACTCTTTCTTTTACCTTTCTCATTTTTAGGAGTAGGAGGTTTCTTGGCACTAGCTGTGTATAAAAATACAACACATAAGAGATGCTGAATGTGAGATTAATAACTGTGGTGCTGTTAGTTTATTACCTGGTTGAATTCTGGCTGAGGTTTTGGCTCCTTGAGGTTTCGCTGCAGCCTGAAAATCAGAGCAGAGACGATGTTTGAGCTTTGGAAAGACGATTATTTAAAAACACAAGAGGTTTGTTTGGAAGAGAGGAAAAGATGAAGACGTAAAACAGAAAATATCAGGTGAATTTGTCTAAGCAGGTGATCGAGGAAACGGATCACCACGCCGTCGTCGGTCCGGTACTTACTCCGGGCCGCCTCGCCCCCGGACTGAGGGTTTTAACAGGAATGGAGCTGTGGCCGTTTCGGGAGGAGGCGGGCGTTTTGTTGCTCTTGGTGACAACGGGTGATGTTTTGGGGGAAGAGGGCGGTGAGGTGGAGGTTTGAGGCTTTTGTTGTAAGAAGAAAAACGAATGAAAAACAAAACTTCAAATAAAAAGATGTCAAACAGAAGATCAACAAATTAAAGAGGACAAAAATAATAAATGAATGATTCATGAATAAATTGTTTAAGGACAGTTCTGGTGTATTACAACTCTGGTCGTGGTATTTTTTTGGGAGATTCAAGTTTATTTAGATTCATTCAGTTTAGCAACCAATTAGAAATGGAGACTATTTAAAAAAAATATTCATTGTTCCATTTTCAACCTCTTATTCAAAAGGTGGGTCATATAGGCAACACGTTAGAGAAAAAAAACCAGCAATTATCTCTTCTGACATGGCATTCCCAGGCCAAAGAGGAAATAATCCCTCCAGTGAGTTCTGGATTTGCCTCTGTGTTGTTTTCCAAACTTTAATGAGGAGGAGCAGCGGCTAACCCTAACCCAACATACTCCTCCTGAGATGACTTTTCCAGACCAGTGCCTCAGATAGGGTTGGACAAAATCCTAACGTGTGCAATTAATCATCAGAAAAACTGTCAGATTAATATTTAGCACTTGAGAATAACTGTGATTAGTGATTTATAGAAGTCACTGTGGAGAGGAGCTAACCCAGAGCTTATGCTAATGCTAAAGTGGAGCTAACACAACCCCAAGCTAATGCAGAGCTAACGTCAATGCTCACACTGAGATAACACTAATGCTAATGTGTAGCTAACACTAAAAGCTTGGTTATAGTCACGTTTGTGAGTGTTGCACAGGGCTCCGCTGTTGGTGAAAGTTTTGTAGTTGTTTATAAACGGTGCAGTATTCTCTGAAAGAACATGTTGCAGCATAACTTCTGGGAATGTTGTAAAATGGAGCATAAACACTTGACGGACAAAAACCTTTTGAACGCACGGCGCACACCGTATTCATAAACTTATAAACCTAGCTTAACGCAAAGCAAATGCAAAGCTACATTAATGTTAACATTGAGCTAACACTAATGGAGACCTAACAAAACATGCAGAGCTATTGCTAACACTATGGACTTGTATAATCACCTGAAACTCTGCAATAAACCGGAGTATGAGGAAAGCTAGAAAATGTGGTTGAAGGCGTCAACAAAACCCTATCTGTAAACAGAGACCCTGAGATTCCCAAACCAGACCCTGTTTAGACCATTATCGGAGACAAGGGACAGCCCTGATGGAGTCCAACCGGTTCTTGTTTTGGCTCTACAGGAACCAGATAGTCCATTAAAAGTGACCCCAGAACTCCAGGAGTAAACTTTCCCTCAGAGGTGGAGAACAATGTAGTTCAATTGATGTTTTCTTGTTTTGTTCTTACAAAATAAAGCCAAAGTTTTAATAAACCAGAATTATCCTCAAACAACATTGCTGTAATAATTACCTTCTCTCCATTATTTGTCTTTGCTTGAGCTACAAAATAAAACAGATCAGATTGTAACTCAAACTTTTAACATCTGTAGTTATTGTTTCACATTCAACCAGGCGCAGGTAAACATTCTGTGTTCCTACAAACATCATCATAAATAAAACAGTAAACAGATGAGAGCATGCAACATGACATATCTCACATGTCGGGCTGCAACATCAGCAGAAAGGTCAGAGATGGAACAGAAAGCTAAAGTGAGGGGAAAGAGGACAACAAGCTCCTCGCGTCAAAGTTAGGTGTCCGTAGAAATAATTCGGAGGAAGAGTGCTGCGTAACTGAAAGACAAAGCTGCGTCATAAATCAAAGGAGTGGGAGGAGTTAACTGAACTGAAGGGGGTGGGGTCTGACAGCAAACAGACCTTTGAAAACAGCAACCGGCACCAAAGACTTTCTGGCAGCCGAGCTCTGGGAGGGAAATTTCTGGGGCTCGGCGGGGGACTGAGCGGCTCTGCTCCCCTTCTGGTTAGAAATGTCAGGATCTGAATCGCTGTCCTTGTGTAACGATGAGTCACCGCTGCTTTCGGCCTCCGACTCACGTGGCTGTTTGGTAAAAAGGCGATCCTCCTCAGAAATGAGTGTTGGCAGGAGATCTTCTGAATCAAAGCGAGACTGTGTCGGGCTTTGTTTCTGAGGACTCTGCTGTGCATTTTTGCTTTTAGAGTCACTGCAGAAATGTGAATTTTCTCCATCAGCAGTTGGATTTTCTTTAGTTTGCTCCTCCCTCTGATTAACACACAAGCTTCTGTCTTCGATGGAGGTCAGATCTTCCAAAGCCGTGCTGCGGACTAAAGCCGTCCCAGACGGATTGCTGGTCTCAGCCAAACACTCGGCGGCGTCGAGGCTCATCGCCCACTGAGAATCTGCAGCTCCGGTCTGCTCAGGACTCTCACTGCCGGCCTCTGTCTCCGATCTGCAGCCGAGTTCTTCGAAGGTCCACTGAGAGTCGCTCAGCCTCTTCCCAGACTCCCCCGCTGCTCTGCTTCCTGGGGCCGGAGAACTGGACGCAAACTCACAGTGGTCTCCATCACTGTGCCCCACTAATTTGATTTAAAAAGCAGATTATTGAGATTCACAGCACTTGTGTTCCACCTCCCCTTTAAAACTATAAAAATCTAATTCAAAGTTAATGAATGTAATGAGGGAAAAAAACAGATGAGTATAAACAAAGATGCAACAACAGACAATGAATGTGATGAAAACTCCACATAACATGCTCTAATGTTAATCCACTTGATGTTTCTGGCAGTTAAAATAAAGGAAATGTTTAAAAATACAGAAGAACTTCAGAAAACAGTTACTTGTGAAGAACTACAGGAAATTATATTTATCAATATGCTATATTTTTAGATAAAAGGCTAACATACTGATGGCTAACATGCTAATGTGTTTATCAGATAAAAGGCTAACATACTGGTGGCTAACATGCTAATGTTTTTATCAGATAAAAGGCTAACATACTGATGGCTAACATGCTAATGTGTTTATCAGATAAAAGGCTAACATACTGGTGGATAACATGCTAATGTTTTTATCAGATAAAAGGCTAAAATACTGGTGGCTAACATGCTAATGTGTTTATCAGATAAAAGACTAACATACTGGTGGCTAACATGCTAATGTGTTTACCAGATAAAAAACTAACATACTGGTGGCTAACATGCTAATGTGTTTATCAGATAAAAAGGCTAACCTACTGGTGGCTAACATGCTAATGTGTTTA
>JARVJO010000125.1:18023242-18054897 GCA_031762555.1 Cynodonichthys magdalenae | reverse complement strand
CTAACATGCTAATGTGTTTATCAGATAAAAGACTAACATACTGGTGGCTAACATGCTAATGTGTTTATCAGATAAAAAGGCTAACATACTGGTGGCTAACATGCTAATGTGTTTATCAGATAAAAGACTAACATACTGGTGGCTAACATGCTAATGTGTTTATCAGATAAAAAGGCTAACATACTGGTGGTCCTAAGCGATTTTTCAGATAAAATGCTAACATACTGGTGGCTAACATGCTAATGTGTTTATCAGATAAAAAGGCTAACATACTGGTGGTCCTAATCTATTTTTCAGATAAAAGGCTAATATACTGGTGGATAACATGCTAATGTATTTTTATTTAAAAGGCTCACATACTTGTGGTAATTTTATGCATCAGACAGTTAATATAATGGCAACTCCACATAGGCCTGCAATAATATTAATCTATTTGATGTTTTTAGCAGTTAAAATAAATACAGATGTTACACTGAGGAGCATCAAAAAACTGACAAACTCTGCCTAAAGTTACTGAAGAAGTAACAGGAAATGATGCTATATAATAAAACTTAAACCCCTCTGGGCTGGTTCTGTCCTCCTAAACGATTTCATATGAGTCTTCTGTAAAAACTAAAATTGTAAAAGCAATCAATAGAGCTAGTAAGAGCCTACCTGTTGAAGATGGTCCTCCTGCTGCTTATTGAACAAGACAGATGATAAAAGACAAGAGATTTAATTAGTTTTTGTCATCCATGAACGATTATTGCTCTAATAAAGAAATCAATAAGCACACAGCAGCATGTCTTCAGTTAATGCAGAAAAGCCCACAGCCACAACCTGTTAGATAAATAAATATTTCAAAAATAAAAAAGGTAAAAATGCAAAATAAACAAATTCTCAGGCAGTATAAAACTCTGGACCATGTTCTGTCTGGTGTTTAACTTCTTCCTGGACTTTCCCGCCACAGAAACATCCATCTGTGAAGCAGATGACACACCAGTCCTAAATCTGCCAGCGGTTTGGACATTTTTGTTGTTCTAAAATAAGCACCATGTACAGGAACCATCTTTGAACTCGGTTGCTATTTTAGTCTGTTTATAATTTAGTTGTAGTTCTGTTTGAAGCAGCGTCAGAGTCGGCATGAAAAGAAATAAAACCAAAGCCAAAGAAAAACCTCAAAAGAAAAAAAAATTTGAGAAACTGAACTTGTTTTCATTCATGATGCTGAAAGAAACAAATAATAAGCTCATTTTTCAGCAGAGGTGAGCAGCAAGCAGCTTTGTTATTTAAACACCTTGAGAAATACACCGATTTGTTTTCTTTCTGGTCTGAGATTTTTTATTCCACTCTCAAGTTGGTACAATAAATAAAATGTGACTAATTAAATCATGGAAATTAATGTCTGAGAAATAAATTTAGTAAGTATTTAAAAGGTCAAAGTGCTCAATGCAAACAGCTAAAGGACAGCTAACAAATTGGATTAAGGTTTTACACCTTTAATCAAACTATGGTGGCTAACATGCTAATTTATGGACAGATAATCTAATGTACTAGTGGGTAACATGCTAATTAATGGGCAGGTAACAGGCTAATATACTAGTGGCTAACATGTTAATGTATTGACAGATAAAAGGATAATGTAAAAGTGTTAACAGACTAATGTTTTGCAAGATAAAAGACTGAGACAAAAGTGCTAACGTGTTGGCAGATAAAAGGCTAGCATGCTAATGTAATGGCAGTTAACAGACTGAAATACAAGCGCTAATTATTTTATGTTTTGACAGATAACAGGATAAGGTACATGTGGCTAACATGTTAATATAATGGCAGTGGTCTTCAATTCTCAGCATCAAAGCAAATAAGTGTATTTCCAGAGTTGTAATAATTATAATAAAAAACATGAAAGAACCGATGAAAGCACAAGCAGCTGAAGAAAAGGAGAGTGACAGATGGAGGCGTACCAACTTCCCCCTTGTCTTCGCTTGAGGAGTTCTCCTTTTCTGAGAGCTCAGAGACAACTGCAGCTCCTCCTCCTGAAGCTTCTGCTGCAGGATAAAGGAGTGTCAACACTTTTTAAATTTAAAACGATAAAGCTGTGTTACGTTGTTTGGGTTTGCTGAATCATCACGTTCTGATGCAACAGACGGCCATTTTTATCAAAAAAATCGTTTTAGACTAGTTGAGTCGTTATTTATGTTTAAAACATGCTTTACCCAGAGAGAAGCACATAATAGTGTAATATTTATAGCTTGTGTGAAACAGTGACTCATCGTGCATTTAGTCTGTCTCTTGGGAACAGCAGAGCAGCTTAAAGCAGGAACACAAAACATTAAAATGTGTGTTATTGTTGGGGGAAAAGCAGCTTTTCTCTCTACAAAAAAGAAAAAGTCATTTTTAAATAAAATAAAAAGAAATTAAGCAATAATTTGCAGACAAAGTGAAGCAGGCGAAATAAAGACTGAGCGTATTTTTAAGCGTCGGGACATGAGGGCTGCGGGCGGCGTACCAGGCGGCGCCTCTTTATCACATCGATTGTTCTCCGGCTGAGAAAGTTCAGAAACAGATTTCACAGAGTTTTCACCGACGACTCCTTCGTCTTCTGTGAATTAAAGGTAAACCTGGTCAAACATCATCAAAACAAACAAACTGAGGAAAGGACAAAATAAAAATAAAAGAGTAAAACGCCATCTGTACAAGCTGAAGCTGAAAACAGAAATTCACAATTAAAAAAATTAAAACATTAATTAAAAAATGTAAAAACAATGAAACACGAGGAAAATTACAGACTACAGTTAAATTCTTACATAAACAACTAGTTTCTGTTTGTAAATATTCTGTTGGAAAACAAAAACACTGCCTGTGAAATATTATTTAATAACTACGATTTATCTTGAATTAATCAAGTAACAACTGGATTTGCAGCTCTTATAATTATGTAAACGTATATTTATCAAATAAAAAATATCTTATTTGGTAAATATGATAAAAGTCTGAGATGGTAATGAAATATTCAGGACATTAAACTTGTGTTCTTCTGCTTTAAAATTATAATTTTGTTTATGTAATCTTATTTTTTTATTTTTATTTACTTTTCCCGTATGTTTTTAATAGAATACCTGTTAATCTCAACAGAATTATCTTATAAAGCACTTGTTTTATTTTGATTGGTTCAGCACTTAAGAGTTTCACTTGTGTGAATTAATCATCAGATAAAAATAAGAGAGAACTAAAACTTACATAAATGACAGAGAGTAACATAAAAATTGGGAACATTTTTAACAGAGCTATTTTTGAGGAGTTGAAAAAGTAAAATGAGACACTATGACTGATAAAACCTAAAGGTTTTGAAAATAAAAAGGTTTGTAGAGTTTGTAATTACAAGACTAAAAGCATCAGGCAGATTCTATAAAAATACAGGGAAAAAACAAGCTTTAGAGAAATCATCAACAACTACACCTCAGACCTACAAACAGGTTCAGGCTACATCTCCTACAGAACGATGAGATACTCACTTTGACGGCTTATTAAACAGCCGTTTATCTCTGTCGGCTGCTTCCTGTTCCAACAGGAAGTGAAGGGAAAAGCAAACGGGGAGAACGGCTGAACTAACGAGGGCTGCAAACTGGGAAACGCTAAACTACGAACTAATTGGGCGTTTGATTATTTAGGGGTAATTAAAAAAAGGAGAGAGAGAGAGAAAGAGAAAACACATTTCTGCACAGCTTGAAACTGATTATTGGAAACAAGATGACCCATTTGTTCATTTTACCATTGATATACATGGACTGAACATCGCTAGCTAGTTGCTAGCTATACCGACAAGCGTACACAGGAGCTGTTATAAACCCTTCACTAACAACTCATAAAGTCATTTCTTTCTTGATTTTTATAAACTATGGTTAAAAATAAAGCTGAGGAACTTTTGAATGTTCTGTTTTGTGTAAATTGATAATAAATAATGAATTGGCTACATTCTACCGAAAATAAACCAAAGAAAGTAAAATTCAGACTCGGTCGTTTCTTGTTTGACAGGTTGACGTCTCATAAATCTAATTTTCAGGGACTGATCATTTCGTGTTGTAGACAGCTTTCTATAATTTATGTTAGTTTATCAGAAAACTCTGTTCATGGATACGGAACTATCAGTTATGCTAACATTAGCTGCTGAACTCTTAGTTTTATCAGTATCGTCATCTTTATAATGTTGATTTCACATCATAATGCCAGCACCGTCGTTTAAAATCAGATTATAAAATAAACGTTTCTCTGAATCAATAAAAGCCAGTTCATGAACTGAACAGAAGAAGACGGGGCCAGTTCTTGGACGTCTGACCCAGATGCCTGGATTACAGAGAGCGCTGCAGCTGCAGTCAAGCCTGCCTTGTCTTCGTTATATAAAGAGAGATTAAAACAAAACCCAGTCCAGGACTCGGGCCCTGCACTCCCTTCAATTCGAACACTGACCCTCAGAGAACACTTCGCTGTTCCGTCTCTACCATCATCATCATCAAGCTGTGCTGAGCTCTAATACATAAACATGGAGACTAATCTTTAAACCTGTGGGCGTTAAAGTCTAAGAACAACAAATAAACATAAACAGATTATTTCCAGCTATAATTTACTGTAACTGACAGCTGTTACCTCAGAACAACCTGTTTTACAGAGGCCACACATTTCTGTGACGTTTACATGCTTATCTCATGACGCAAGTAGTCATGGTTTCTATAAACTGAAAACAGATCATCTGTATGATTTACAGCTGGAGTTAGGATGAAACTAGACAATAACTTTCATCACAATCTATAATTGTCTGATTTTATCAAAGTACTTCAACAACTACTGCGAAACATGTCTCAGGAAACTGATGTTAAAAGCTTATGAACAATAACTATCTTACCTGTTGCAGATGGCTCTTTGAACCACAAATGAAATTAGAAATTAAGTTTAATTCTGACCAGATTGATGAGCTAACGGCTAGTCCAAGCAGAACTGATGTGGATTACTGTGGACTTAAGCAGATATTTCACAGTGAATCATCTGAGCAACATTTTATAATCCTATTTTTATTTTAATCAGTTTCACATTATTTGTTTATTCTGGAAAAATAATTCTGATATTCCTTCAAAAAGTGCTAACACTAGCTTCTGCCTCAGTTTTACAATTTAACTTCATTTCTCCAAACTGTGGCTGATCCAAGAGCTCTTTACTATTTATAATATTTCTACAAAACCTCACTTCATAACCCCTGAACTGTCCCTTTAGGTTTATACATTAAAGCATGTGTCAAAGTCAAGGCCCGCGGGCCAAATGTGACCCATGGCATTTTATCTGGCCCACAAGAGCTTCAAAAATGTATTAATGTCTTTAAAATAAGCGTATGCTACTTTAAAGTGATAAACTACATCTCTCAAAACCGATGTTGATTATTTTGATAGTTTTTCCTCAAAAACATTGGAAAGCAGATCTTGTCTCACTTTATAAAGGATTGCAAAGAATTCATACTAAAAGTGAACGTACAGCCAAAAGGTGAAAACGGCGTACGCCAAAAAAAAACAAAACACTTCAGATTTATAAAACTGTGCACACACTTCAAGCAATTTTCCTTTATAGATCACAGCTGCACCTCAGAGTTCCTCAGGTCCCGCCTCAGATCCCGCCCTCTCCACACCCACACTCAACCATAAACGGTCAATGCAAAGTACCTCATTAATGTTAAGGTGTATGTAAATGAGTCAGCTGATCAATGCCAACAAAAGTGATTGGCCGGCTCAGGCACGCACGCCGTTGTACCTCTGGAGGAGGACAGGTGCTAATGACTGTTCACATCAACAGATTGTCCATAATTGACAGACAAAACAAGATACCCCACCTTTTAAAAATCTGTAAATGTTTCATCATTTAATTAAAAGAACCTCCGTTTCTTTACCAACAGCGTCTCAGAACTTTAGTATCTAGTTTAATCATCTGACCTTTCATTTTAGCCACTCCGTTCTCCTGGTGATGCTGGTCGTTGATGGTCATGTTAGCTAAGGAGGAGCTAACGGCATCTCCAGCACCATAGCTGTTTGAGGCATTGTTCATGTACTCCATTGCCGGTCACTGGTCGGGCTGCAAAAAATGAGCAAATGAATAACGATCAGGAGGTGAACCAAACGTCCAGGACATGTCGTAAACTTCAGGTGTCGAGCAGCTGAGAGGGGAATAAACTGCCTGGCTGAAGGGGGGGCTGAAGGTAATGAAGGCCCACTTTGTTAGACACTTTGTCTTCCGGCGTGACGAACCCGGTCCATCACCTCAAAACGTAAACAGACACTGTCCCTGTGAAAACCCAGTTATTTATACACCCTGACGTGGAGTCGGTGCTTCGTGTTACAGCCTCACAGACAGAAATAGTCCCTTCAGCTCATGAGCTCCTTCCTGAACAACCTCTTTGACTTGACAGGATCAGAACTTCAATGAGTTCAGGGAGTCATTATTTCCTCCTGAACCACAGGAAACAAACGTTCCACCAGCCAACATCAGAACTGAATCAAATCTCAAAAATAAAGAGGATTACACGTCAGATTGAACCCAATCCTGCGGTTACATCAGCACCAACACCCCGGCTGTGAGGGGAGCTCATCGGGCTCTGCCTCCAAATTTCTGTTTGTGGCGGCTTTAGTTTCGCTCTCATGACCACGCTGACACGTCAACACGACGGTCTGATCAGGGCTTGAAGCCTCCAAAAGCACATCAGACAGAGCAGGAGTCTGCAACCTGCGGCTCTGCGGCCACATGTGGCTCTTTGGTTCCCCTCCAGGGACTCTGAGTAAATAAGTATTACAAACTACAACACACAAAAAGGTTAAATTTTGTCCATATTTATGCAAATAAAACATGTTTAACAAAATGATACAAAGAGAAAAATGTGTCTACTTTAATCTGGACTTCCAGCACATTCTTATGATTTTTCTCCAAAAACGTAAACGTTTTCAACATATTTGAAGCAAAATACTGACTGGAAAAAATGTGAAGTGCAGTTTTGCACACAGATAAAAATTATATTAAGAGTCACTACAATTAGGAGCTTTTCAAAAATATGGCAAATCATTGTGGTATTAATTAAACAGAAAAAGCTTTAATAAATTTGCAATTAATTGCCCAACAGAAGCATTTTATTAGAACGTATATGCTTCATTATTCATTCATAATTTTCCACAATTTTAGAGCCAGATCCCTGTTTTAATTGTATAAACAAGAGTTTCTTTGTCCAAACATGTAAATCTACATAAATTTAATAATTGTTTAGCGTTTTGTTTCGATCCGTTTAGCTTTATTTAAAGCTTCAAGTAGGTTTTATGGCTCTGGGTAAGTTTTTTTTAGTCATGAAAGGAGCAGCATTTGGTTGTAAAGGTTGCAGACCTTGGTAGTCACAATAAATTATTTTTAAAGCAAATTAAAGGCCAAACTTAACAGACAGTAATTTATAAACTTGATCATTCTGTTTTTATTTTAAACAACACAGATGTAAAAACAGCAGCTTCTTTTTTAAAATCTAATTAAACTTCCTGCAGAATAAAATGTTTTTGTGGTGAAGTAAAAGATCAGATCGTCTTGATGGCGCCAGGCTGTTGCCATGGTTACCCCATCCCATAAAAGCCTCTACAAAGGTGGACGGGGCTCAGTCCTGTGACCTTCACACCTCCTGGGTGTTTGAACAGAGGTCCACATTCAGCAGCAGGACGGCAAGGTGGAGACCGGACCAGAACCGGCTCCCCTGGCACCGACTCGTTATCGCATAAAATAAATATATAAATAAAACATTTTTAAATCCACCAGATAAAAAGCAACAAATTAAATCTACTAGAACTTGTTTTTCACAACATTTGACTTGAAAAAGTCAGGTTTTAAATCAACAAATTATTAAATTTGAAACTTAGCTTTACTTCCTGTATGGATGTATCTATAGACGATTAAAAATAAAACAGAAAAGCAGGTTTTCCTTTAAAAAAATAAGCAAATAATAACAAAGAGAAGGGGAGACACCAGCAGAATCTAAATGTTAGAGTGTGTTGTGTAGAAATCCTAATGAATGGTGAGCTCTCACTCAGCTCCTGGACAAAACTGCCGTTGTAGCTTCACACATGACAGAATCCGAACAAGGAGAAAGCTGAACGTTTGCCAAACGAAGACAAGCCCTCTGAGAGGCCGTTCGCTCAGCATCCGGGAGCTCAGACAGCTGGAGAGCAAACAAACTCCATCCTGATAAGAGCAGGATCCTGCTGCGTACGATGATGTGTACACACGGAGAGAATGTTTGTTCAAAACAGGGTTAAACTACAGAGAGGCTGCTCCAGATTCAATTATTAACCAGTATTAGACTTTAAATATGATCAGGGAAATCTAAAGACAGCTGATTAAAGGTATGAACACAACAAATCTCATTTTTAAAATCGAAGTGACCTCAGTCTGAACGGTCAGGTCTCAGTGGGGTCGGGGGATACGGATCAATCCAGATATTATCATTATGCAGTTTAAAGCTCAGAACTTGGCTCGTCTTCAGCTACAGAACAGAAGTCCAGCTGTTTCTTTTTTAAACTTTCTAGATTCATCATATGTCCTGGATGACTGGGACACATCTGATGATAATGGGGATATACAAACGTGTTGGATCAGATCCATAACAGCAGGATGGGGTCCACTTTAAATTAAAACATCAACAACCACCAAGAAAAACATCTGATTTGAGCTTTAAGACTTCCAGAGTTAATGTAGTTAAATTTTGATTTCAGGTGTATCTCTTCCATAGTTCGGACTTGTCAATAATAACTTTGAGCAAATCACAATTTATCTCCTGTAACTAAAACAAGTAAAATCTATTTTTTTATATTAAATTAAAAAGCAGCAGGTTATGGAGCTTCTCTCTCCCTCGGTGGAAGTCCAGATAATTTCCTACAGATAAGTTGTCTTCTAAAATTAAAAAACAGTAAGATAGAACTCTAAACTTTATTTTTGTCTTTACTAAATAGAGATACATAGAGTATTTTTTATAGGCTCAAACTAAACTTGTTGAACTTTTATGGGTTTTCTAAGACTGCACTAATTTTCTGCCAGCATCTGTGATACCTACTGTAAGGGCATAGTTACAGCTTTCAGGAATAAGTCCCCGTCACTACGTATATCTAATCTTATAAGTGTTTAACATCTTTATTTCCTGTTAGGGTCAAAACTGACATAAAATAACTAAAAATAAACAATGGCAATATCTACCGTTTTTCTCAAAACTGCGCCATTTTCCACGGAGGTCGAGCTGAAAGGATTTATGACCGTTGACCTTTCGTAACTGCGCATGCGCGTAAGAATTCATTGCGCATTTGTAATAAAGCATTTTCTGCATTAATTAATTACATGTTAAAAACTAAAACGACAATATGCGTAGCCGTACAATATTATAAACTTTTAACATTCTTCATAAAAAGACAAAAATGTAAGTGCTGCAAAACAAATCTTAGCATTTAGTACGGTTAGCTAACTGTAGTAAACAACAGATGATATTATTTATTTTTTTCCAGATATTATTTCCTGGGTAACAACCTACCTTAAAAGTTTCCCGACCAGCTGTCAATAAATCCAATATACCCCATGTTAGATAGGTGGACATTTCCAGATGATGAAATATAACTTTTTGTCATCCTGTATCCCCATATTCAACTCGTGCTTATCCCCAAACTAGTACGCTAACCATCGTCATCACCTGGCCTATAACCGATATTTCTTCGTAGAAAACACGGTTTGTTCTCTGTAGCCTTGCATCCTATTTATTTAAAACACCTAACAGATAGCTAACGCAGCAAATTTCATGTCTTCTTTGCAAACATTTCCACTATGACGTTCTGATGCTAACGCAAATTAGCCGCTTAGCAATGATGTGTTCACTGAGCCGTACAAATGCCGGATTTTTGATTATTTAAGCAACTCATCGCCGGTTAAACTGAAACCAGGCAGTTCTGGTCACGTCTTTTTTTTAACCATGTCAAAGCTTCAAAATTCAAAACTTGTCAACCTAAGCAACAAGCTAGTGTCAACAATGGCGTAAATCCATTTATTTACAACACACTGCTAAATATCACAGGAGTTCATGGCTTGTGTTTGGCCTGGATGTGTTTTTGTTCATGATTAAAACTGGAACTAAAGACCCACACATTTCACCTGCTGCACAAAACAACCTGGCAGCAAGTTTTGTTTTTGCAGCTTCTTGAAGGAGAAAAAGCACAAAGTTTGTCTGCTGTGGTCTGCTCCTCCCAGGAGCGTGAGAAAATGTGATTCTGGCACAAAGCTGGCCTCTCATAGAAAACCCCATCAGCAGCAGCAGGGTGTTGATCCGGGTCCAGGACCTGAGCACACACACAGACAGCAGAGTGGAGGTGTTTATGTGCTCACGTTTGTTCATGATATCTGCTTTATTATGTGAATCATTCACTCTTGGGTGAGTCAGACGGATTTTAGCTCTTAGTTATCCATGTTTGTGGTAAATTTAGCCTTTATCTGTGTTTTGCAACATTTTGCTACAATATTGTTCATTGCGTTTAGCGACGGGTTTGCTACATTTAGCCTTTAGCTGCTGCATTGCTAAGATTAGGTTTTAGCTAGTATTGTTATTTTAAGTTTTTAGCTACAATGTTGTTAATGATAGTGTTTAGCTATGAGATTGCTACATTTAGACTTTAGCTATTTTATTGCTAAATGTAGGTTTTTGCTAGTCTTATTTTACATTTTTAGCTACAATATTGTTAATTATAGTTTTTAGCTAAGGGTTTGCTATATTTAGCCTTTAGCTGTTGTATTGCTAAGATTAAGTTTTAGCTAGTTTTGTTGATTTCAGCTGTTAGCTACAGTTTTGTGACATAGCTATTAGCTACATGTTGAAATGCACTGTGGGAAATGTAGTATCCTGATCCTTCAGGATAAAAGTGGTTAAAGCAGAAAATAAACATCATGATTCAAGTTTGTTTAGTCTGACTCACTTTCTTCTTTTCTCTGTTTTTTTTTAAATAAATTTAACAAAAAATGCACCATTTGATCAAAATAGTAAAAAAAAACAGATTTAGAAAAAAGTCTTAAGTTTAGCTAAAAAAACAACTTTATCTGAGTCAAACTATGTTGACTCATTCACTGAGGTAGAAATGTAAATATTTGCTGATTTCAAAGGTGAGTATTTGACACCATTTTTGTGTTTTTCAATAATCTATGCGTTTTTGGATTTACAGAACAAATAATATACAAGCTGAAGATATAAAATACTCATTTGTGTTCATGTTTGAGGCCAAATATTAAAAGAAAAATCAAACATTCTTTTATTTTGAACACTAAAAACATAAAAATATTAAATATTTAGTGTTTTTGCGTGATTAAAATTAGACTCTGTAAGTTCCTCTTAGCTCAGACCTGCGAGGTCTAAAGGTTCTGCTGCCTCCTCAGAGCTCAGCTGAGACGAGGATGCTGCTCGGCTCGGCTCTCACGCCTCACCGCTCCTGGATCTCTGACCTACTTTCCTGCCCTCTCTCCTCTGAGCTCGCTCAGCCTCCAGCATCCGACTCCACCTTTCTCATCTGAGCAGCTCTGCAGAACACAGGGAACATTTTTTTCCCCCATCAATTTGCCTTACATTAGTACCCTCTGAGGGTGGGACATGTTGCAGGACTGGCCTGCAGACGTTACTTCCTGCTCTGCAGAGACAAACAGGTTCTGATGATGCCAACCACACCCTTCCAGCACATCCTTCTATTAAAACAACACAGCTGCTTCCTTAGAGTTTCACTTCCAGTTTAAAACACCAGTTCTTCTCCTTAATAACCAAATGTTTATTAAAGGAATGCATCATCTGCCTTTTATACCAGTTTTAAGCTAAAATATTAAGAAATTACATAAATATTAGAACTTAAACACAACATTGTGCACAATATCTGTCAAGGGTTAAAGCATGTTTTGAGGATTACTCTCAGACCAAACTTTAACTCAACGTCTATAAAACTGACCAAGCTACAACAATTATTGTGTTTGCTAAAGTTCATAAGTTGTGGCGGTCATCTTGAATCAAACTGACTCCAAGAGTCAATCAGCTGCAGAGGAACATCCAGGGATTACTTTAATGAGAGTTTCATTACAATCGATTCTGTGCTTTTTGAGATATTTTGCTAACAGACAAAAAAGGCATTGACTACAAATTGTTAAAGCCAGTTTTAAGCAAAGATGTTGCATAACATGTTGATATCAGCATGTGTTGAGGATGACTCTCAGCTACTACCAACCCAAATTTTAGCTCATTAATTGTAACTAACTCAGTATTGAAGTAGGCTATTTATGTACTTTGTAAGTGTGATTAGCTGTGGCGGCCATCTTGGATTGAGTTGACTCCAAAAGTTAATCAGCTGCAGAGGAACATCCAGGGATAACTATCTGAGAGTTTCATTAAAATCTATCCAGTGTTTTATGAGATATTTTGCTAACAGACTGGAATACATATATAGTCTACAACAGCGGAAAACATGGTCGCCCGCCTTTCATCCTCTCGGTGGCGGGCGATGACGAAAACACAGAAAGGCGTGTCCGAAGCTGGTTCTGATCAATTAAACCTGGAACGCGGCTTGGTTCGGTTCGGTTGACCTCGAGGGCGGATTACCGCGGGAGACAGACAGACAGACAGCCGGGCGGGCTCGCGCGCCTCCGGTGACCCGATGAAAAATGGGCTTGGCATTTTGCGACATTCCCGCACACCGTCTGCGCTTACATACCGCATAAATAAAACAGTAGGGATGGAAAAATTAGCGCTATCAGTGGGGTTTTCTGCGCCGGTTTAAATGCGGAATTCCGACGGAATAAAGGCGCGTGTCGGGGATGCGTTCAGGCCCGCGGGAAAGATCCAGAATAACAAAGAAAACAACCGAGAAAAGCTCCTGAACCTGAAGGCAACATCAAAGGAAAACATGACGTTATTGTCCTCGTGAGACCTGCTGATAATGAGATTATATTCTGTCGGATTAGCGGCACAGGTCCAGGACCGAGACCTGCTCAGACCAGGACCAGCAGAGACATTTTTTTATTTAATTCTCCGGCTGAGAAGACGTCCTCCCGGGGCTCCATCCTCCATTAACGCGCGCCTCGGTGCTTTAATGGAGGTGATGGAGGTGATTAAACACGAGGGGTTCGGACGGGAAAAACATCCTGGGTGCTCGAGCTGCATGGTTCTAAAAAAAAAAAAAAAAAAAGCAAAAAAAAAAAACGAGGCCCGAACCTCTCCCACCTCAGGCAGGAAAATATGTGACAAGATGCCGATGGAGAAGGGAAGAACGACGCGGCGTCCCCGGGGATCCCGGCTCTTTTCCCTCAGTGTTTTCGGCATCATTCCACTTTGGGTCGAACCGGTTCGGTGGGAGAAAGAGTGTCCGTGTTTGCTTACCTGAGCACGGGCAGCGGTGTCGTCTCGTTCAGCGGCGCGGTCGCTCACCGGGAGCTCTCTGCCTGCAGTACTGATGCGGGCCGGAAGGGAGCGCTGCGGAGCGGCGCTGACATATAAACAAAGAGCGCACCGCTGCGCAAAACACACTTCTGTTAGCAAAATATCTCACGAACCACTACATGGATTTTAATGAAACTTTCAGAAAATAATCATTATGTATATATTTACAACTGATTGAGTTTTGGAGTCAATTGAACTTAAGATGGCAGCCACAGCTGAAAAAAAAACCCCACAAAGAATGACTAAAACTGTTAATTTTACCAACATTGAGCTAAAATTTAGTGTAGTAGTAGCCGAGACTGATCCCAAACACATATTCCGATCATGTAAAGATTGCACAACTCTGCCTGTTAGTAAAATACCTCATAAACTACTGGACGTATTTTAATGAAAATTTCAGGTATGATTGGATCTAACTTTTGGAGTCAATCAAATTCAAAATGGCCGCCACAGATACGTGACATTAGGCAACACAAACATGGCTCTAAGTCAGTTTTACAGATACTGAGATAAATGTTATTGCTTTGGTAGCTAAAGGACAAAGAGATAAGGAAACTGACATTTGTGGCTCCAGTTAAAACAAATGCCATTAAAAATCTAATCTAATCCAGTTTAAAATCAATATCCTGGATTTAAAGCCTACAAACTGTGGTTTGTACTTTAAAAAAAAATCTGTCATCCATTAATCCTGAAGGTCAGCGAGACAACAGGGTGTTGGTGTTTATGGAGTCCAACAATAAGATCCTGGTGGGTCTCAAGAGTCCAGTTGCTTGGAGACCAGGTCCAGAACCAAGAAACCTGTGTCTTCTGTGCTTCATAGACAAATTGGACTCAATCCAGTGTGTCAAACCACCAACTTCAAACCAGTTTAAACCAGTTTACACACTGCTTTTTTATAATTTAGACAAAAAAAATCTACCTGTAGCTAATTATGCTAAAATTAGTCACATTGTAGCTAGACACTAAAAATAGCAGAACATTAGCCAAAAGTTAAAAAGATCAAAATTGACGCTAACAGCTAAAAGTAGTAGAGGGGTAGCCATAAGCTAAAGCTTGAAAACTTGTAGCTAGAAGCCAAAATTAGCAAATGGTAGCTAAAAGGCTAAGTGATAGCTGTGTGGGACCGGTCCAAGGTGACAGGAGCTCCCTGTGACCCAAAACAGAAAAGCGGGTAAAGAAAACTAATGGATGATTAAAAGCTAAAATTAGTGATTTGTTAGTTTATGCAAAAAGTGGCAGAACAGTAGCTAACAGCTAAAAGTAGCAGACTGATAGCTAACAGCTGAAAATAACAGGAGAAAAACGAGATCTTCATGCATTTCTATTAAAGTTATTTAAAAAGTACAAAAGTTTAAAAACCTTTCTCAGTTGAGCTTAATGTTTGGATCCGACACGTTAAAATCAGCAGAAAGTCTGCAAAACTAAAGTGCAAAAAATAGAATACATGACAACATTAGTCTGAATGCTGACTCAGCAGAAATGTCTTCATTTTGTTTGCAGGAACGGATCAGAACACAGTCCTGTCTCTCACTGTCACAACGTTCTGCTGTGGGAACCAGCAGGTCTTGGTTCTGTTCTGAGCGTTTGGAACCAGGCCCGCTGCAGCAGCTGCAGATTGTTTGGTTCTGTTCTACGGCGGGAGCTTCCTGTGAGCCAGGGGGGACCACCAGAACCACAGTAAACCATCACACGTTCACAGAACTGGATCCAGTTTGAGCTGGTCTCCAGCTGCAGTCTGGATGTTCAGAAGAGAAACGAGATCTAATCTGTTAATCCCAACTTCAGAACTTTTCACTGCTTCACATCTTAGTTCTGAATCTCAGGAATGTTTCTCAGGCTTCTCTGGAAACCTCTGAGGGACCATCTGCTGTCGTCAATCTGAGGGAAAAGTTATGAAACAGAAGTTTTACTGAGAAATTACTTTACATTTCAACTGTCAGATTGTTATATCCACCCTGACTGTCTCCAGATTATAGTCTGTACCAGGGACGGGGCTAACTACTGCAACTAATTCAGACTTGGTAACAGCTAAAAGTAGCAAAGGCATAAGTAAAAGCTGAAATTGGCAAAAGGTTAGCTAAAACCTAAATACAGCAAAATGCTAGCTAAAAGTAGCAAAATGTAGCTAAAATCTAAACAACAAAATGATGGGTAAAAGCTAAAAGTTGCAAAATGTTAGCTACAAGTATCAAAAGGCACAAGTTAAAGCTAAAAGTAGCAAAAAGTTACCTCAAATCTAAATATAGCAAAAGGACGCATAATAGCTAGAAGTATCAAAAGGTAAGCCCATAGTAGCAAACGTTTAGCTAAAACAACAGACTAGCTTTGGCAAAAAGTTATACAAAATCCAAACATAGCAAAAGGTTGGGTAACAGCAAAAACTAGCAAAACAATAAGATTCCAGTAGCAAAAGAACAGGTTAAAGCTAAACGTACAGCAAAAGTTCAGCTAAAACTAA
Source organism: Cynodonichthys magdalenae (assembly GCA_031762555.1). Classification (NCBI taxonomy): domain Eukaryota; kingdom Metazoa; phylum Chordata; class Actinopteri; order Cyprinodontiformes; family Rivulidae; genus Cynodonichthys; species Cynodonichthys magdalenae. The sequence continues at coordinate 18,038,962 of JARVJO010000125.1, read as the reverse complement.
AACGCAGCAAAAGGCTAGCTGAACATAGCAAAAAATTAGCTCAAATCTAAACATAGCAAATGGACAGGTAACAGCTAAAAGTAGCAAAAGGCTGTGTAAAACCTAAAAGTAATAAAAAGTTAGCCAAAATCTAAACATAGCAAAATAACTGGTAAAAGCTAAAAGTAGCAGACAGTTAGTCAGCAGTAGCAACAGACCAGGTAAAAGCTAAAAGTAGCAAAGGATTAGCTAAAAACCTAAATACAGCAAAAGTCTAGCTAAAAGTAGCAAAACTTTGCTAAAATCTAAACATAGCAAAAAGATGGTTTTAAGCTAAATGTTGCAAGAGATTAGCAACCAATAGCAAAAGGCACAAGTAAAACCTTAAAGTAGCAAAAGGTTAGCTAAACCTTAAATACAGAAGATTAGGCAAAAGTAGCAAAAGGCTAGCTAAAAGTAACAAAAAAGTTAGCTAAAAGACTAGGTAAAAGATAAAAGTAGCCAAAGACGAACACAGACCCAGCAGCTGAAACAGGTGAATATATTTTGGTTGGTAAAGTATTTATGAATAAAGGTAAACAATTTGAAAAGCATTAAAGTTTTAAATGTAGAAGTCACAGCACCATCTCCTGACTGAGCTGAGCCGGGTCAGAACTCAGAGGTCCAAATGAAGCTCTGGCTGCAGAGACAAGGTTCAGACACCAGAGGGAGCTGAAACATCATCGATCTTCCTTACAGCAACAAATCAAAACCTGCTTCAGTGTGAAGTTCACAGTTTTTCTGTGATAAACATACAAATACGTTCAAATAAACACAAGAACTTTTAAATCAAATGTAAAAGTAACCAAGAGTGTCTTTTTGTGTTTTGAAGTCATTTTATTAAAAACTCTTCTTGTTCTTACTGTTCCTCGTTTTATTTTGTTCTCTGTGCATTACAGTTTTTTCTGTTAGAAGAATAAAAGTTTATATGATGAAATACAGCAGGATCATTCCTTGTTTTTACAACTTAAAAAATATACAACAGAGCTTAATGTAAAATATGAGGCAGAACTTTACTGATTTCTACTGTGAAATGAGAAATATGAGACATTCTGAAAGGATTAAACAGTTAATTTATGTCGACTGAAAAGATCCATCCATCCATCCATCCATCAATCAATCAATCAATCAATCAATCAATCAATCAATCAATCAATCAATCAATCAATCAATCAATCAATCAATCAACCAATCAACCAATCAACCAATCATCCATCCAATCATCCATCCATCCATCCCTCTCCGTTGTGTCCTCGGTCTTCCTGCTGTTGGACATGTCCAACATCCCTATGGAGGTGTCCAGGGATCATCTTTATCAGATGAACCACCTCACCTGGTTCCTCTGGATGTGGAGGAGCAGCTCTCAGGACAGGATCTGATTCCAAAGATATGGCTGATGTCAAACCCAAATATTTTCAGTCAACAGCAAAATTAAAGTTTTCTTCTTTTTGGAGGGGAGTGAACATACAAATACTCAAATACTAAAAATCTTGCAAGGGATTATTCTAAAAAAAAAATTACTTCAGATGAAAGAAAATTATTCTTGGCACATGGCACCATCCTCCTATTGTCACTGAGAAGCTCACTGCTGACAGAACGGGTGAAAGCAGATGTGATGTAACAAATCTTCCTTAGTTGAAACAATCCGAGCGTCTAAACCCAGACGAACCCGTCGCAGCACGGAGCGACTTCTGAGGCACTTCCAGGACGGATGAAAGGCGACTCCAGCCGAGGATCCAGAGGGCGAACGTTACATAAGGAGAACTAAAACAAACACGGAGCTAGCTCCTCTCGGGAAGGCATGTGTGATGTTGTGCAATGATCTGTGGTTTTACACACAGGGTAGAAGTTTGTGAGTCTTTACAGAATCTGCCCTCAACCTTAGGGTCTTCACATTTCCCTGTGACCTCCGGAGGAGCAGCAACACTTTTGTTCATCTACAGGATCAAAAAATTCTCTGGCTGGCGGTGGATTTTCCCTCCACCGTCTGCCTTGTGTGCAGGAGGGGAGAAGCCGCGCACTCCTCCTCCTCCTCTGGAGAGCACCATCAGGGTGTCCGCCGACATGTCTCCAAACTCAAAGGCAAACGTCCCATAAAACAGCATGATGATCATGCAGTAGACCCACTCAAAGATGGCAGAGGTGTGCTGCAGGGCGAAGCTCTCCTGGCAGAAAAAGACTCCACCTGGTGAGTCGAGGTTAAAGAGAAAAACAGCCGTACAGAAGGAGAGTGACACGTCTTTCTGAGGTACAAGAATAAATGTGTTGTTGATAAATTTTAAAGCTGCAGTTCATAAAATGAGGTACTGGCGATGTTGTCTATTCAAGGGAAGACTCTTTCTGAAACTAAAGATTTCCACCAAAGATACACATAAAGGCAGACAATGAACTGAAAAAAACACAACTGATGAGAAATTACTAGAAATCTGTTGGGTTTGATTTGTGAGAACCAAGTGATAATATTCACAAACCTTTACAGCTGCTAAAACACCTTAACATTTGCTAACAAGCTAACATTAACACTTCCGCTGACAGTCAAGCAGCTGCATTCTGTTAAATAACCTAACATAGTAACCTGCTAACAATTAGCATATATTTTGTTATTTGGGCTAGCAATTTTAGCAAAATACAGCAATATAGCTTATTCTGATCCATGAACAACCACGCAGATGTATTTTGTTAAACGAGTTAGCAGAATGAGTTTCTAAAATGCTAATGGTTAGCATGTATTTTGCTAATTGTGCTAGCCTGTTTAACAAAATACAGCTGCCTGGCTGTTGATATGAATTCTTTAGATAACAATTAAGCAGCTTTATGCTGCTAAATAAGCTAGCATACTTAGCTGCTAGCATGCTAACAATTAGAATATCTTTTGTTAGTTAGGCTAGCAATTTTAGCAAATCCCAGCAATGTAGCAAACTGTTTTTTTAATTGCCAAACAGATATATTTTGTTAAACTAGCAGAATTTGTTGTTAAAATGTTATGGTTAGCATGTATTTTGCTAATTGTGCTAGCACGTTTAAAAAAATACAGCTGCTTGGTTGTAAACATGAACTGTTCATTTTCTAAATCAGATAAAATAATTAGCTTAAACATGCTAAAAATAGCATGCCTTTTTTTAGTCAGTTATCCTAAATGGATTAACGTTTTTTGACTTAGCTGTAGTTCATTCGTACATTAATTTTCATGATTTTGTAAACAGTTAAACTGATTTAATATTATTTTAGACAGTGAGTTTTTGAGAAGACTGAACTTCATCTTAGAGGCTCCAAGTTTTGGGTCAGGCTCCATAGGAGCTAAAATAACTATGTTGATATTGGAAAGAAAAATGTTTTCAGACTGTAAGATTTAAAGAGAAACATTACAGCTCTGAGTTTAAAGGATACTGAGCACCAGAGCGATCAGAGCGAACAGCGCCATTCCCACTCGGAAGTGACCGACCCGGTATTCCTCCTGGGTTTTGGCCAGCCTGTAGGTCAGAGCCGACTGAAGACACACAAACATCATGCTGGATGGGAAGGCCACTCCAGCTCCAACGTAGTGGAGGACTTTGGCAAAATCCACCTGAAAAAACAAAAATAAAAAAAGCATATCTGAAGGTTTAGTAGGCATTAGTTGGATGATGTATGTAGAATTTGAAAACACAAAAAACAGCTCATGAGTTTGTCTGAAGGTCCACATCTTTGTTTTAAAAAAGAAGAGAATGAATGCAGGTTCTGAGTAAACCGTTAGCAAAGGTTTTGCAATTTATACGTTTAAAAAACACAACTGATTGGCTACTGACGCAACTCTGTTCTATTTCCAACCAAGCAGCTGTTTTTGCTAACAAGTTAGCTTAATTAGCTTCTAACTTGGTAATGGTATCCATTGTATTTTATAAATCATGCTAGCGTGTTTAGCTAAATATAATTGTGTGGCTGCTGATAAGACTTTGTTCTATTTTAACCCTTTTAATGTGTTTTAGGAAAAAATGAACCACATTGAAATACATTATGAATATTAATATTTACCTCTTTACTTTTGATTCTAAAATTAGCTCACTTTACCGTTTACATTTGCCATATTCTGTAAAAATACAGCTACATGTCTCAGCAGGCATGTAGCTGTCAACATATGACTTGTGTAATGAGATAACCCTCTCACATGCTGAATATTGATCTGCAGCTGATTAAAGGCAGACTTTAAAAACATGCTGATAAAAAAATCACTTTCCAAACCCTTCAAATCAAACTTACACTTTGCCTTTTGGTCAATATCTAAACAGTCAGTTAAGCAAATAATCAAGGAGGTCGAGTAACAATTTGCACCTCAGCGTAATTTCTTTTGGGAACAAACAGGTTATTCTAACACAACACTTTTGAATCTTCAATCAAACAGGACAAAAACCACAGAAGGATGGAACGGGACGATCTGAACCAGAAAACCGTAATGATGAGGATTTACAGCAGCAACCAAACCGTCTTCATCATTTATCTCTTATCTGACACGACACGGTGTAGACACTGTGTCAGCTTGAACCCACGAACAATAAAATGAGCGTTTTTCAACCGGTTCATAATTCAGAACATCAATAAAAGCAGCAGCTGAATCACAGAGAAGAGACCCAAAGAAGAAGCTTTAGTTTCCCTGAAGGGTCTAATCTTTACATTTAAGGTCAGTTTACTGGTCAAAGATAAACCAGCGCCAGAACCGGCTCGTTACCTGGAAGTTTCCCACCATGATGAGACCAGCGGCACAGATCCAGCCCGTGGAAAGGCTCGCTGTGTTCAGGATGCAGTTCTGGTGCCTCTCGATGACGTGAGCGTAACGCAGCAGGCCGATCAGCATCACTGAAAACAAGAAACCGTGGAGATGAAGAAATGAAGAACCAGGACCAGAAACACAGTGTAGAGAGACCACGTTGTTGTTTCCATCTTCAGGAACTCCATCCACACAGTTCCTTCACCCACTTTTCCTTTGTGATACTTTTAAATAGCAATCTGCTACTTTTAGCTAAAGTTTAGCTACCTTTACATTTGAGCTAGGAATTTACTACCGTGAGCTACTGTGATACATTTAGCTAACCTTCTGCCGGTTAACTTTCAGACAGACTTTCACTACTTTTAGATTAACTTTTGCTAATCTGACTTTTAGTTAGCTTTTCAATAGCTAAAAATAGATAATGTTTTGCAATTTTAGCTTTTAGCTATTAAATTACTCCTTTAGGCTAGTGTTTCACTACTTTTAGCTTTTTATCTAGGAATTTGTTATTAAACCAGTGTTCTGCTGTGTGCTTCTGTTGTGTTCCTACTTTTAGCTACCATTTTGCTATGTTTAGCTTTCAGCTAAACTTTTGCTACTTTAGCTTTTCAAATAGCCTTCTACTATTTGTTAATATAATTTTTCTATTTTCAGCTTTTAGCTGGCATTTTACTACTTGCTTTTAACTAGGGATTTAATGAGTTCTTAGCTAGCATTTTGCTACTCTTAGCATTCATTTAATTGTGGTACTTTAGCATTCAGTTAAACATGTGCTACTTTAGCTTTAGTTAAACCTTTGCTACTTTAGCTGACTGATAGTGTTTTACTACGATTACTAGCATTGTTTTATTTTCAGTTTTAGCTAGTGTTTTACTACTTTTAGCTAAGAATTTGCTACTTTTAGGTCTTAGCAACCATTTTTCTACGTTTAGCTTTCAGCTAAACATTTGCTATTTCAGATAGCCATTTGCAAATTTTTACTACTCTTTCACTACTTTTAGCTTTACTCATCAGCATCTAACGATGTCACTGTCTCCCATTGAGAACTAGAACTTGATGGCATTCCTTTAAAGAATGCTAATTCTTTATAGAAACACGTTTGTTACCGGAGACCAGAGTTGTTTTGAGAAAGCAGTGAAGCAGTTAGCTCTTCAATCCAGGCAGAATTAAACTCAATTTCTCCAAACTTAAGCTGTTCAAAGGGCTACCTACAACAGGTAGGATATTAATTGTTCATAACTGCTCTATAAACCTACATTCAGATGCTATGAACTGTTAAAACCTGTGTAGATTTCTTTGTTTTTGTGCTCAGTTAGTTTCTGTTTCTGACTTCCAGACCTGCTCCACATTTAGTCGTTACTTCTCAGTGTTTATTTGTTCAGTTAAAGATATTTGTTCTTATTTGAGCCATCTTAAAGTCTCATTTCTGGATGCCCGAGTCAGTCGTCCCTCAGAGGACTCAGTCCTTTGTTTGTGCCCTTACACCGTGGACTGAGGGGAAGAAGAGGGGAGCGTTAGGTTCAAAGTTTTCTCCTGCAAACGTGAAGCGGTGCTGCTGCAGATCTCTGTGAGCAGATTCCTGTCGTCTGTTTACCCAACAGCTCCATTAAAGCTTCACAGCGGTCTCATCGCTCACATCTGGCGCTCAGCGCGCTGCAAACTGCTGAGAGGGGCTGTTTGGATGTTCCTGTTGGCAGTCTGGCAACGAAAGCAGCGGTCAGTTGTTTGGTTTTACGTTTTAATCCAGAGAACGTAGCAACACGACTCCGTGTTTGAGGTTATCTGTGCGATTCGAGGCCCAGCACGGTTCCTCTAATCTCCTCTCACACCACACCTCTGAGTTAAATAAACTAAAGATAAACTCAGGATTGTTTATGGGACCTGAATCAAAAAATGAGGGGAAGCTTTTGATCTCTGGGAAATTTCCAGAGTTTGAACTTGCAGATGGCTCAGGCGTTTTCTGAGAGCAGAAAGATTACATTAAGAAAAAAAAACTTTCTGGTAGTGGAATAATAAGTGCAGCTTATTAAGCCTTATTTAATCATTAATAAATGGTTAGTTAACCTCGAAAACATAATTAAATAAGGATGATTCATACTCAATAAGCTTTTATTAATGCTTTGTCTAACACATGGAGTGAAACTACATTTATATGATCATTTACATATATATATATAAATATACATACACACAATATATAAAAGTTAATTCATGAGTTATTAAGCATGAATAAACAATGATTATATTGGTTTTGTGAATAATTAGTCTTTATGGGTAAAGCATTAACAAATGTGTTAATTTATAGCTTATTAAGTATGAATCATCCTTAATTAATGACATTTTCAAGGTTAACTAACCATCTATTAATGATTAATTAAGGCTAAATAAGGCATAGTTATTAGAAAGTGCACCCCTTTTGGTAGTTTAAGTTTCTCATTTCATTGTCAAATCATTTCTCAGAAAATAAAGCTGAAATTAAAGACCCAGAATTCTTTGAAAGCATGCATATCACCTGCCACCTTTCATGCCAGATGGAGTTTCAGCTGTTTTGGTAAAAACTAACATTAGTCACAATCATATGCAATATCACCAAGATGTCACAAGTTTGTGTGTTTAATTTGACCAGAACAGCTCCAACTTTTCTCAACTTCAGATGATCTCGGCCTCAAACTCTGAAGGGAAAGGTGGTGAGTGATATACATTCCTTCAAGGATTGCGAGTCCTTTTATTTTCTCACCGATTCCCTGAGACCACTCTGCCTGCTGCAGGTAAGATACTGATCATTCATAGCTAAAAAAAAAAATGGAATGATACCTTCAAGTTTCAACAGTTATCACTAATAACTTATCAGCAAATTTGGGGTCAAAGGTCAATTTGCAGAAACTTTTGTGGGGGTAGGCCGTGAGAAATATGGGAGCCCTGAAGGCTCATAAAGACGAACCAGCACAAACACGAAAACCACTACATGACAGAAAGAACATTAATGAAGAAAACAGAGACACATCAGGGAACAATCCTTGAGAGGACCACCCAAACTAGATGGTTTAAGGCAGTTTTGGCACTCAGCTGCCCCTCTAGTGAGGGTAAATGTTTGTGGTTCATGTGGGACATTTAAAAAAAAAAGCCCCAATCGAGGCACTGAGTCATTTTTTCCTCTCAGATGGAGGATTGGAGGCTGGCAGTGGATTCTGGGGAGCAGAGCTGGAGCTGCTGCAGCTGAGAAAATAATCCTCGTTCGGACACTCACCCATGAAGGATCCTGTGCTGCAGACGAGGCTGAAGAAGCAACTCTCAGGAGGCAGAGTTCCACATTTACTGCGACGGAAACAGAGAGGAGAGGGTTAACTCAGAGTCAAGTTCTCAAAAATCATCTCCCAGTTCCTGGTCCTGTTTTGGACTGAGCGCCATTATTATAGTCCTGTGGTTTTACAACCAAAATAAAAGGTTGACATTTGTCTTTAGATTGAGAACAGCAGCCTTTCTATAGATGCAGAGAAAAAGTATTTTTTTCTTTTAAATTACACACAAACATCTTAAAAAGGCGGTGGTTCCGTCGAACGATCAGGATGAACTCCAACATAAACACCTTGTTCATCTCTCGGCAGGGAGGAAACAAATGTTTACATTCTGTGGTGGCATTTCAAAGACTGGAGAGAGACAGACGGCTCACAAGAAAAATCCTCCTTCCTGCTGAGGTGCTGAAAGTCTCTGAGCATCAAACGGACCAGGTTCTCAAACTTTAGAATCAAAAGGTCCAGATCCAGAAACTATTTACTGGTAATGTGATTTTTTTTTTTTAATTACAAAAATGCCTAAAATGACTCAGTGGCACTGAATTGGTTGTAATGACAATGTTTGCAACTAGATGGTGCCTCCAACACAGACACGTCTTCTCTACTGGTGAGGAAGAGACGGTTAGCCATGGCGAACAGCGGAAAGCAAACTGGACAGATAAAATTGAATGTTTCAGGTGAAACGGGAGGTAGAGTATGTGTACATAGAATTTCAAAACAAACCTGTGTTGAGTCAGTTTAGAGACACTATCTGCCAGGAAGGATTTTAATAAAAAAAAGTTGTCTATAACACGCTGCACAAAGCTAAATATGACGAGTTTACTGGAGTCACAAGTACATAAACAGCAGACTTTTTACCAGAACCACTGAGGAGTCTGTTCATTTTTTGTTTGCTTCAAACATTTTGTATGTATCACTGTTATGCATGCATTTGAGTATGAAATATGTTAAGTTACTGCACTTTATGTTGGTTTCATAAACAGACATTTTTAAAATGACAGTTTTATTTCATTTGGGAAAGTGTGCAGCACCGCTGTATGTGTAGGGGTTTAAATCTCCAGATTTATCACGATGCGATATATCCATTTATTTGGAAGACAACACAATACTTCTCGATAACAAGTCTGCGATTGATATGATGCAGTATCATATGTGGAATTACCATGTAATGTCTGAGATGGAATTCGAAGGATGCTTTATATATTTGTTTTCACTGTGGAGATCGTTGGAGTTGTTGTTTGTTTGTAGCTTATTTTTTTAAAGATTATTTTCTTATTTCTGCACCCTTTTCCTTTCATGTTTTTTTTTTAATTATTTAAGTCGGTTGTGGCAGCGTGGTTAGGAGAGTCGTCCTGGAACCGGTAGATTCCCCCATTCTAGCTGTCTCAGTTGTTGTGTCCTTGGGCAAGACACTTCACCCCATCTAATAAATGATTGTGTTAGATGGGCATATGATATCAATATGGACGATTTTTTTTTCATTTTGCCTGATGTAATTGAATCATAAATCATTTAATTGATATATTGATGTAAATCTATGTATTCTAACACCCCTAGTTATGTGGTCTCTTCCATCATTTAAGCTGCCCATCTCTGAGCTAGTGAACAACGTATAAACAGCTCTATTGTTGTACATAAAAGGTACAGATTAATGCAAAATTTCTCATTTAAAAATAAACTTTCACAGTTGGATTTTCATTAATCTATGAATTCAAAGGAATAAAAAAAAAGCAATAATTTCACACAGAGAGGGTGAAGCAGCTGACCTGATGAGCGGAACGTTGTCCAGACTGCAGCACAGCTCGGGTCCTCTCTGCAGAGGAAGCTGCTCCTCACACGACTCGTTATACAACCTGAAAACAGGAAGCGGTCGTAGCTGAGAGTGATCCACGACACAGACTGCGAGCACCGCAAACAGATCTATGACATCTCTATTAAAAAACTTTTAATGAGAGGTGGCGGGTGATATGCATTTTATAGGTGTGTTTGTGAGTTTTACCAGTTGTGAACAGGGCAGACGTGCTGATTGTAGAGGGCCATCGCATATCTGTGAACAAATCCATCATGTTTAAGAACAATTTTTAAAAAGATGAAGTAAAATTTTTAAAAAAGTTTTATGTTTTACTGTAAAACAAACCACCTGAATCAAGATACTATATATTTTTATATATATATTATTTTATGATATGATTAAAAATGGGATCAGAAAACACTTTTATGATATATTTCAACAGAAACTGTGACATACAAATAACTATATGTATATAAATAAATACTCACACAACCCATATTCCTGTGATGGTGAAGACGGGCAGACTGACAGGAAGGATCATCCACAGGGACATGACGACCGGCAGCAGATCTTCACTACAAAACACCCGACAGAACATACAACCATTTACAAAAAAACATAAAAAAAATTAATAATAAATTTAACAAATCAATCACGACAATTTTTTGAGTCTCTGTTACACCTTTTGAACAAAAAATGTGATAAAAATGTATTTAGTTTTTAATAAACAGTGGTTTAAATCTTTTTTTTTTTTGAAGAGGGGTTCTGTGGAAGGGGTATGAACCTTTGATATCTTACCTGCTGCAGGTATCTTTTGGAACAAGCTCAGTTTTGAGAAATAAAGTTTAACAAGAAGCTCAAAACAATTCAATAGCAACAACAAAATAAGCTGTTTTCATGTGCACAATCCACATACGCAGCTCTACTGCTCATTCTACAAATGCATGTTCCTTCCAAATGTGGCACCCATCAAAACGGAAATTAACAGGCTTTCTAACGGTAGAAGATTTATTACCAAAAAGCATTGTTACAACAAAGAAATAACCTACCAAACACCACTTTCCTTATTTTTTGTGCTAAGTAAGATATTTGCTACAGCTAGCTGCTGCTATTAGCACTTACTAATAATCACATAATTCTATTTAAATAATGATAAAATTAATAATTCACAGCAACATAAAGGATTATAAAACTGCTTTTATGAACTGATGTGAAATTTAAAGGAAAGGATGTTGGCTTTTAACTAAACTTAGCATTAGCAGAATTAGCATTAACCACAGTAGTAGCATTAGCAGAATTAGCATTAACCACAGTAGTAGCATTAGCCTTGGCGTTAGTTTGCTGGAGCCCATTTCAAAGAGAGACCCGAAGAGATCTTAATGTATTTTAACAGGTATTTTTGGTAAATAAAGTGAATATTTTAGAAAAAGTCACAAAAACTACAAGTCAAAGCAAATATCTGAACATTCCGATATATGAACAAGTAAAAATAGCACAAAGTATGCAGACAGAAGCCAAAAAACACACACAAAACAAAACAATGTGAATGCTGACTTGACATAGAAAAAATGAACATCAAGTCTGAGACTTTTAAACCCCAAAATGCAAATCAATAAATGCAACTTTCAGCACTCAGATAAATTTTTTAATCAATTTGTAGCTTTTTTAGTAACAAAATACAACATTTGAACCCAGTTTGCTTCAGCTTTTCTTAAAAAAATGTTGTAATTTGACTCATTCAGAGTAAACATTCCACATCAAATCCAAACATGACAACTTAATACACTAAAAAAGTGGAAGAAAAATAAAATAAAACTGTTTCTGGCTACTTTTAGGTAAAATATGGAGAAAGGATGAATCAAGACTTTCTGCACTGAAATGTATTTGTAACAATTAAATAAGATCCATAACATTATAACATGCAAACATTAAAGCATTTATATGAGCACAAATAAAAACAAAACATAAAATGTTAATATTTGTGCATTTGATGCAAATGTAGTTCAGTATGTTTTTTATTCTTACCTGTTCAGACACGAAGCTCCCTCTCATTACAGCTCCTCCAAACTGCAGGGAAAGTTCCTCATGGCCCAAAACCAGACGGGTTTTCCTCTGATCCGAATCAGAACGGACGGAGCTCCTTCTGTGAACCGAACCGAGGAGGAGAACAGCTGGAACCCCTCCCGCCTCACTGGGCGGACTGTTCTCACTGGACTTTTCGCGCTCCTTTTCATTTTATTGACGTAAAACATACAGTCGGTCTCAGGCTTTGGGCTTCTCTTTTTAAGGTGAAGTCTGGATTCACTCCAGCAGGAGTTTTTTTGGAGGTGCGGAACATTTTGTGCTCCGGTTCCTGGAAACTCTTGAGTCCAGTTTTCCTCCTCAGTCAAGGAGCCCCAAAATATTCCAGGAAAAATCCCACATCACGCAGTTTTAGTTTACAGAATTTGTTTCATGTAAAATAAATAAATAATTTACATCAGTTTACAGAACTGAAACAATTCCAGTCAACTTCATGTCTAACAGTTCACAGAATTAGCATAAACAATTAGCTTAATTTTATTGTTTGGCCAGAATTTTACTTACTTCCGTTTTGGTGGACCTAATTTCCGGTAAGAAAAAAAAACTTAGCGGCGTGAGCGGCCACATATTACAATAAATTACTTACCAACACATACAGAAAACAAAATGTTTAAATGATTTTATGAATAAGTGACGTGGAGACACTAAAAAACACATGTTTTCTAACATCTGTATCAGTTAGCTAGGTGCGCTGCTATGCTAACGTAGCAGGAACAAAAACAAAAGTACCGTAAGTGACGTTCGTTTTATTTCCAATAACAGTGCTATATGTTAACATTTTTGTTAGCATCTCTGCTTATGAAAAAGTATATTTTTGTACATATATTTGAAAAGTTGCTGAGTTGCAAATTAGGGCACTGGCAGGCTGCAGCCAACCACCAGGTTCCCCCCCACACACCTTCATATTACAATGGTTTATCTGCAGTAAAAACATGAAATTTAAGAGGCTCATTTAAGTCATTTAATTCTTCATCTTGAAAAAATGTATATGAAAACATAAAAATGTGTTTAAAAGTTTTAAATGAAATTAGATTTTACAAGCAATTAAAGCTTTTTGTAAAACAAACTGGTAAAAAAGTTTAAACCGTCTCTGTTGACTAATGTGAAACGTGAAGCTGCCGCTAGAGGGCGCCAGAGTGTAGTACTGAGTCGGACCAAAATTTTTTTTAAATATATTTTCCCTTAAAATGAGTCGTTTGATTATGGTTGAACAATAAATGCATGTTTATTGTTATACAAAGAAAAAAACCGTTAAAACCAGCATCTTAGGTGACAAAGGATTTACTGTAGCAATGAGTAATTTAATGTTTGAAGTCTATAGTACGTGTATGACGATTTTTCTTAATTATGCTGTATAACATCAGATACTAAAGATACTTTGTTCACTGTAGAATCAGAACATTGACTCTGTGATACAGGAATATCAGCCTTAATATATGAGCACAATCGGATCTTTTATTTAGCAAATCAGTGTTTAATTTGAGTTTTCCCTGTCATTTTGGCATGAATCAGTTAATAGACTTCACAGTAAAAATCAGAATCAGTACTTTAGAAGCAAATGATCTTTAATTGTTTTAAAGAATTAAGTCTTTTGTGCATGTTGGCACCAAACAAGTAAAGGTAGTACATTTTTTTGTTTGTTTTTTTTACAGAAGAGTGACACAAAAACAAAAAGCAACATAAAAACCTTCTTTTTTTGTACATAAGTTAATTTTTTTCCACAGTATTCCATTTTAGTAAAAAAAGTTTTAAGTCAGTGGTAATGATATATTTGGAATGTTACAAACAAAATAACATTTTCTTAGTAAACAGAAGGTTTTAACAGTGACTGAACTTTGGCCAAAATAAACAATCAACTAAAATAATCTTAAAATGTCCTTCAACTGTAGGGAATGCGATAGAAACATGTTGGACGAAGAAAACTGTTGTTTTCTGATACTTTTTTACTTCCCCACCTTTAAATCTTGTAAAACTTTTGACTAAAAAAAATAGGATTTTAAAAAACTACATCACAAAACCCTAAAATCATCAAGTGCAACAGTGTTTTTTTTGGTTTCAGAGCTTTAATAAAAACATTCAAAATTATTTTTTTTAACCTGCTCATTCTTTCAGGGACCTCGTGTCCATCTCTGGACATGTCTCTAGTCCATCGGGACGACACAAAGAGACAAACAAGACAAACAATCCTTCACTCTCACTCACATTTAGGAACAATTTAGAGTTTTAAATGAACCCAACAGGCACGTTTTTGGTGTGGGAGGCAAACCTGTGACCATTTTCATGGTAGTCAACAGTGCTGACCACTGCTCCACTGTGCTGCCTGTCTTTAAAAATATTTGGTCGTTATTTGTTTAAGTTAAAAGTCACTTTTATGAAGCAGATGGTGATAAAACGGTAAATGGGTGGTTACTCTGCCTTGGCGCGTTTGTCGCTGGGCGGGCCTTTCAGGTAGCTGTTGTAGAAAAACGAGGCAAACAGAAACAGGTAGCTCAGGTACATGAGCGAGCCCCACACCACGTTGTCCATGTTGGAAGGGCAGCGCACGTCGTGCATCCAGCGGTACACGAAGCCCAGCACAGTCAGGCCCATCACCATCTGCAGGATCTGTGCCGCCGTGATGACCATTGCGAACGGCCGCGGGATCCGCACGCCTGCCGCCCGCGCCGCGTAGTACGTGTACATGAGGGCGTGGACCGTGTAGTTCATGGACATGAACCAGCCACCGCCAGCCACCCGGTCCTTGTAGGAGAACCAGGTGTAGAGCAGCACGGTGATGTGGTGGTACCAGTGCAGGAAGATGAGGCGCTGCTTCCTCAGGACGATGAACACCGTGTCGCCTGGAGGGGCAGAGAACAGGAAGTGGTCTACAACAAGGTCACAAAGTTTTCTGCTCTTGACCCAAATAGGACTCATGATTCAAAGGATTTAATGCTAAAGTATAAAACTATTAGAATTTTTACAGTTCATCTGATTTCTATAGATTTTCTGTAGACCCAACTCGTACTGTTTCATGGCCTCAAATGGGGTCTTAAGCCATGTTTTGGGACCCAATGATTTACAAGCCTAGCTTTTTGCTGCCTTTTAGCTTTAAGCTAGCATTTTGTTACATTTTGTTTTGTCTTTAGGCTAGCATTTAGCTAACAATTTGCTCATTTTTAGCTTTTATCTGGTTCCTTATAAGTTTAGGCTACCATTTTTCTTATTTTAGCATTTAACTAGCATTTTTGCTGTTTTAGCTTTTATCTTGTTCTTTTTAGATTTTAGATAGCATTTTGTTCCTTTTAGCTTTGAGCTAGAATTTTGCTAATTTTTGCATTTAGTTAGTATTAAGCATTTTAGCTTCTATCTTACATTTTACTACTTTTAGGTTTTATCTTGCATTTTGTGTCTTAAGCTTTTAGCTAACATTTTGGTTTTATTTTGTTCCTTTTAGGTTTAAGCTAGCATTTTTCCTATTTTAGCATTTAGCTAGCACTTTGCTCATTTTAAGTTTTACCTTTTTTAAGCTACCATTTTGCAGATTTTAGCTTCCATCTTGCATTTTACTCATTTTAGCATTTAGCTAGTATAATGCAAATTTGAGCTAATATGTCACATTTTGTTAATTTTAACTTTTACCTCGCATTTTGTGTCTAGAGCATTTAGCCTTCATTTTGTTAATTTGAGCTTTTTTTAGCCTATTATATGTCTTATACTCTTATAAGTTTGCATTTTGTTCCTTTTAGCTTTAAGCTAGCATTTTGTTACATTTTGTTTTGTCTTTAGGCTAGCATTTAGCTAACAATTTGCTCATT
>JARVJO010000125.1:17984178-18020389 GCA_031762555.1 Cynodonichthys magdalenae | reverse complement strand
ATAATTCAAATAAATAACATGTTGCAAGTTGCAATCAGAGTACCGTAATTCCTCATATTTTATGCTATTTTAACAATTTAATCAAAATGTTCAGTTGATACTTTATTACTTTAAAAATATTTACATTTATTTAAAATAAATGTAAGAAATATGTTCGGACCTTCAGTTTAAAATGTCTGAACTCACTTTGCCAGCTGTTAGAATCCTGTTGTGGTGGGCACAGCTAACCAGAGTTAGCCTGGCAAGCAGTGCGAACTAAAAGTACAGCTTTGTTAGCGCTACACAGTTTAACATGTAAATAAATTAGCAGAAACTAATTCTAAACAAGCACAAAACTTAGCAGAAGCTAACTCTAAACAAGCAAAAAAAAATTATATATAGCAGAAGCTAACTCTAAACAAATAAAAAAAATTGTGTAAACTAACAATAAAAGATAATGGCTAAATGCTAAGACAACTGTCACTTGGTTTGCATCACACTTTGTCTCCTTCCTGGGTTATTAATATCTGTCTTAGTTAGCTGTTAGTGGACTAGAAGTTGACAAAATCTTATTATAGAAAGCTAATAGGTCTGCTAACGGTTTTCAAAGCTAGTGAAAATGCTAATCCGCTAAATTAGTGCTGTTAGCAGAACTACGACCACCTCTGATCCTACTTGAGTGAAGGGTGTATCTTCCTCCTCATGGGATGAAAAGGAGGAGGAGGCAGGGACTGGGCATGCCCAACCCAGCGGCGAGGAGGAGGAGAGAGAAAAGAAGAAGAGGAGGATGCATCGGAGAGCAGCGGAGTTCTTCTGCCGGTTTCCCTGCATCACGTCTGTTTCTACCTGACAGGAAACAGACCGAACCTCCACACGCACACTCGGGATTCATGTGGACCCGCAGTGATTCTGTTTGCTGCAGCAGACCGCAACCCGTCAGAACCAGCTGGTACCGAGGAGCCGCCGCTGCTACTGAGACACAACAACCTGCTCTGGTGAGTCCAGACTGCATGATGAGTCGGAACCACACTGCACCACACACCGATTCGGACCTGCAGGACTCGGAACCAGGCGGATGAAAGGTCACGCGCGGTCATCTACCTGTGTGACGCATCTGTGCGCACATTTAGCGCCTGCAGAGTTCTGTCCTTCAGGAAAAAGTTGGCGCCGTGATTCATCTCAGGTGGAGGTGCACGTGACCGGGTTTTAGATGTGCAAGCACCTGGACACGCGCTTGGATCCGTCCTGGTTTTAACCGAATATAGCCTGAATTCTGTATTCTGATGAAAATAAAAAAAGAACAGAAAGTGTCACAACATCTGCAGCTGTTGTAGTCAGGCACAGAGATGACTCTCAGCTACTACCACACCAAACTTTAGCTCAGTGTCTGAAAAATATTTTAACGTTTTCTAAATAAGTTTAGCTGCGGCCGCCATTTTGAATTAGACTGACTTTCTGCAATTTTAAATTAGATATTGTGTTAATAGACAAAAGCTAAAATTGACTAAATTCACGAGCAATAACTAGCAAAGTAATTGATTGATTGATCAAAATGATCAAAACAATAGCCAAAAGCTAAATGTGGCAAAACAGTTGCAAAAGTTAGTTGTATAACTTAAGTTTAAATGAGTAACACAGTCTAAAAGCTAAAGATCTAAACAGAAGCTAAAGCTAAATTAGCGAGTGGCTAATCTAAAGAGCTAAATTGTAAGTAAAAACTAAATTAAGTAAAACTGGAGCTAAAATTCCCTAAGAAATAGCTAAAAAAATCAAATAGGCAAAACAATAGTTAAAAGCAAAACTGGCAAAACAAAGACTAACAGAAGCTAAAAGGTAAAGAAGCAAAATGGTGGCTAAAAGCTAAAGAAATAAATTGTAGTTAAAAACTGAATTTAGTGGACTAAAATTCACAAATCTAAAAGGTAAAATAAGCAAAATGACAGCTAGAAGCAAAATTAACAGAGGCTGAAAGTTAAAGTGCTAAACATAAGCTAATAGGTAAAAAAGCAAAACAGGGACTAAAAGCTAAATAACTAAAATATAATAAAAAACTATATATTTTGATAAAAATGTAGCTAAAGCTGAAAATTGCAAAACAGTTCAAAGCTAAAGAGCTATCTATGTAAACAGTAGCTGATATTCACAACACCCAGGTAAAATCATGATCTCTTGCCTTCAGCTGTATTAAAGCTGAGAGAAGCAGCATATTGTTTAGAAAAACAAAAAACAAAACAAAAGAATCAAACATTGGCCAGAAATAATAGTAGATTATATGTTTGAAATTCCTCCTCTTGATGTTTCTGTTGACAGCGGAGGATAAAAGGCTTGGTTTCAGGAAGCAGGAAGTGTTCTGCAGCAGCTTTAATCATCTTCGGCTCCTCATTAGCTGTTATTGAACCATTCAGATTCTGTTTGTTACGGCTGCAGAGAAAAACCACTTCAGTGACCAGAGACGTTTCTTTTTTTACTTCTTCCCACGTCTGTTTTCTTTTCTTCCTACACTCTCTGCTCGTCTCACCACTTCACCACTTGTTCTTTCATCACAGCTTTTAGCTTTTAGCTGCCTTTTTTCTGAACAAAGTATCCGAAGAAACTGTGTTCTCAGTGAAAATACCTTTATAAAAACTGAGAGCCGAAGGACTGAAGCTGAAATATGTTGAAGAATCAAATGTTAACCAAATAATTAAAATTAAAACAAACAAAATATTAGCTAAAACTAAAACGAGCAAAGCAGAGGCTAAAAGCTACATTTATTAAAACAGTTGCTTATAGTAGCAAAATCATAGCAAAAGTTAAAATGATCAAAACAATGACTATGAGCTAAATATATCAACTGTAGCTACAAGCTAAAATTAGCAAAACAATTACAAAAAGCTGTGGCTAAAATCTAAAATCACTGAAGCTACAATTGAGTGCTAAATTTCACAAATAGCTAAAAGGTAAAATGAGCATAACCATGGTGAAATGCTGAACTATAGCTAAACACTACATTTAATGAAATTGTATCTGAAAGCTAACATGTACAAAATATTAACAGAAAGCTAAAGTAAATGAAACCACAACTAAAAGATAATATTAGCATAAATAAACAATCATTGAGCAGAAGAAAACAGCTGAAGTAGATTTCAGTTTGGGGAATATTTGTATTGTATATATTTACAAATATTTAAAAGTAATGACTCGCCGATCCGGATTCAGCCAAACTTTTTGACATATCAGAGGTTAAAACAGCTAAAGTGTGCTGAACAAAAGAAGCTAAAAACAGGAATCGCTGACTTAGCGTTCATTAATCAGCAGTGGTCAGGTGTGTTTTTTGCTCAGGTGCTGAGATGTTGGGAGTCTCGATCTTTTAGCGTTTATACAGGAGGCAGCATGTGTGGCAATGGCGAGTGATCCCGCTGAGATGACCAGCCGGCCTTCGGCTGCCAGCCTCTGATGACCGAACGTCCTTCGGCTGCAAGCTCGGCTGCAGTGCAGATGGAGCTCTTTGCAGCGGTCTGGATCACGTGTGATTAATGGAGGCTCTTCCTTCTTGTCATCCTGTCACATCGAGTCCTCAGTAACTCTCCTCCGTGACTGCGGGGAACATTTTTTGGCTGTTTGCTAACATTTCAGCGCCAGTAATTGATTTCTGTCTGACGCTCAATCGGCCGCAGCAAACAGCTGAAGGGTCCAGCAGCCAGTGATATCTCACTATCTGATTCTGGGAGGTGAACAAATCACCTCTGAATATTTTAGGTGTCTGCTTTTGGCACAGGAACATTTTAAAAAGCTTAAAGCTTTAATAGCATCCGTTTATTCTCGTAACGACGCCTTCAGGAAGTGTGAGTCCGGAAACATGAAGATCGATCTGCAGGCTAAACGATGTTGACATGCAGATCTTCATCGTAGTAAATAATGTGGCTAAATGCTTGTTAACAAGTTTAAATGGTCTTTTCCTCTCAAACAGAAGTAGATGAGTTGAGTTTGTTTTGTTCAGGTGATCTGTCCACAGTCCCACAGCATGATGCTGACATCTTTGTGCTTACCAGTTGTTTTTTACTCAGGAACAATCTGTTGTGATTTTTTGAAATATTAACTTTATTTACAAAAGTCAAAAACACAGAAATTTCTTTTGTTTCTGTGATCTGCTTGCTCAATTTTTACCATATGTCCTAGCTTTTAGCTACTGTATTGCTGATTTTAGCTTTTAATTACAGTTTTTCAGTTTATTTTATAATTTATTTAGCTTTTAGGAACCATCGACATTTAGCTTTTAGGCACAGTCTTGCTAATTTTAGCTTTTAGCTAATGTCTTTTTAATTACAGTTTTGCTATTATTAGCTATTAGGTACAATTTTGTTTTATTTCCATTTTAGCTGACCCTAACTTTTATCTTTGATTCTTTTACATGAAGTTTTGAGATACTGCGTTGCTAATTAAAAATTGTAGGTACAGTTTTTCTGCATTTAGATTTTAGCTACTGTTTACCCTCTGGCTAAAATCTTGTTAACATTAGCTTTTAACTATGGTTTTGCTAATGTTAGCTTCAATTTTTTTCTATTTAGGATGTAGCTACATTTTAATTTCAATATTTAGCTTTTAGCTATTCTTTCCTACATTTACCTTTTTAGCGACAGTATTGTTAATTTTAGCTTTTAGGTACATTTTTGCAACATTTAACTTCAGCAATTGACTTAATTTAGTTTTGACAACTATTTTGCTAATTTTAGCTTTTATCTGCTGTTTCTACAGCATCAAAAAGCAGACTTTAGTTACTGTTTTGCTACTAATAGCTTTAATGTTGTTTTATTTTTGCCTGTTGTTTTGCTACCTTTAGATTTTCTTCTGCTTGTCTTTACACCCGTCTGTAGTTCGATGAAAAAACAGTTGTCTCGTTTAGCAAGGTTGGGTAATTTTTTCTAATTTCCTCAGTTTAATGAAATCAAACTGAAGGACTTCCTGATTCCGTCTCGTCGTCACAAAGACGAGTTTATTTTTGAACTGATCGATCCATGAGCTCCATTGTTTCCCTCTTCAGGAAGTTCAGCCCGGGACTCGGTTTTGGGACTCGGTTCTGTCCGGTGGAGGCGATCGATGTTAATCTGATGTAACGACATGGCGGTCGGAGAGTTGAGGTTTTCTTTGGAGGCCGATGAAAACTCTTCATCTTCGCCTGCCTCAGCAGTGCTGATCCTGCTGCAAGGCTGGAGCTGTTTGCTGCAGTCTGCAGAGAGACGGATCGGTTCTGATCCGACTCTGTTTTCACCTACTTCTTTAACAGCTGTGCCTGACTGACGCCTCTAATCAGCTTTAATCTGAGGGAATAAAAGCTGTTTTAGCCACTTCTGTTTCCTGTTTCTGGGTTTGACCCCTTTTTATTTACAGAAAGTCGATCTGCTGACGTTTTATTCAGCCGAAGGTTTATTTAGATAAATGAGCTGCAAGCTTCAAGGCTAATTTAAGGCTAAAGGAGAAACCAGCTCTGTGATGAAGACGTGCTTCAACCTTAAATCCATTATTTCATTCAACAGTTTTCAGGTTTTATTCAGTTCTTGACCCACCTCAGCGGGTTCCTCTGGACGAACCTGATCTTCCCAGCCTTTTTCATCAGTTCGTGTTGTAAAACTTGGGCGGATGTCCGATTAGAAACTTTTGATTTGAGGGTTTAATCATGAGGTCTGAGCATCTGAAGGCCGGTTGAGACATCAGTGAAAGTTTAATACTGACATTAACCAACACAAAAATGTCTGTCTCAGTGAATGTTACATAAACTGAGCTAAAATGTGGTTTGGTAGTAGTAGCCCTTTAATTTCTGCTGTAGTCTACATGGAGAGAAGGGGAGAGGAGGGGTAGGTGTGTGTGTGGAGGGGGTCCAGATTGTGCTGCTGCCTCCTCGTCTTCTTAAAGCACCCCCTGAGCTTGTGTTAACAACTCCACTCTGACTCAGCATGTATGTGAGGGGGGGGGGGGGTGCTCTGTTTCTGTTTTGGGGGGTCCAAGTTGGTCAGACAGGTCTGTTCTGGCTGCTCTGCTCTAATGAAGGAAGGAGGAAAAGGAAAAGGACGACAGAACGGATGAAGTGGGAGGTGTAAATCCTCCACGGAGGAGGTGAGATGGGAGGTATCGGAGAGAGGAGGGAGGATTTGTGTGTCTGTAGAACAAATGAGCTCCTGGTTTCTGCTGACAGGACAGAGTCGATAAGAACCCTGAGGAGCAGCTGATCCAGATGTTCCGACAAGTGAACCCTGGACAGAAAAACACTCTGCTCCTCTCTGATCGCACTGTGTTGCTTTGTGTATTTATGTGTATTTGTGTGTGTTTGTGTAGGCGGGTGTGACATGATCACGTGTGTGAGGAAGTGTGAGGTAAAGGGACTGCATATTTTAGTATAATCAGTGTATGTGGGCCTGTTAATACATCTATAAAACATAGCAACCATCAGAAGCTTTAACTCATTTTAGAATTACACCTCCAAAATAAGAGCACTCAAAATACCATCTACAACAAGATAAATATTAATTAACCTCTTTGTACTTTAAAGATCTAAATGCTTCAGTTTCAACGAGGAGCCTCAAATGCATCGCTCCTTTTAAAAACGGTGGAGGAGAGTGAGAGTCTCGGTCCTTTTCTCATTTTCTACCATTCAGAAAAGACATCAAACTTCGGCCGTCAGAGCTGGTGGGTCATTACCATCTGACT
Source organism: Cynodonichthys magdalenae (assembly GCA_031762555.1). NCBI lineage: Eukaryota > Metazoa > Chordata > Actinopteri > Cyprinodontiformes > Rivulidae > Cynodonichthys > Cynodonichthys magdalenae. The sequence continues at coordinate 18,013,729 of JARVJO010000125.1, read as the reverse complement.
AACAACTCATTAATGGAGACAAACCTGAGCTTCTCAGTCACCTCTGAAGAATTTAGCAGCTTTCAGCCTCAGTCACAGCTTCCTTGAATCCGTTAAAGTCAAAGAACGTCTCATTTACAACAATTAGCTGCTGGTTTTTTACCTACGTGTGAAAATCCTTTCAAAGCACCAGAACCTTTCTACTTTCCTTTACACTTGTGGGTCTAATAGGGGTGCAAGAAAATACATATACACTGAAAAATTGTGATACTTCCTGTCCTGATACTGTATTGATTCTCAAAAACACTGTATCAACTTTTAATTAAGGCTTAATGGATGGATGTTGTAAGAAGACATGAAATACAAATTGTTGTTCAGTGTTCTTCTGGTTGCATAAAAATAAACTGAATTTATTTATTTTACACTGAGCTTTTTAAAAGTAGAAACTTTTGTAAAACAAAAAATGACACTGTATCACCTTGCTTCCAATGTCGCATTTTGAAGGTGAGCAAAATCATTTGTGGCAAGTCTGCCAATACAGTTATAGCTCTGCCTAACTTGTTATGGTTCCAGTTTACCCCTTTCAAAATAAAAGCATTTCCTTGATCCAGTTTGTATTTTAATAAATACTGCATGAAGTTAGTCAAACAACAAAAAGAAAATACTTTCTCTACCATATTTTGTATATAGTCAATTTATGTATAAGAGAGGATAGTTTTTATTTAATTTGGGATAAACGGCATAAAAATAGAAGTTTAACACTAGTTTATTTTTTTAGTGGACTTAAAATTAGTGGAAGCTAATTGGTATGCTAACGGTTCCTGAAGTTAGCAAAACAAGAAAGCTAATCCGCTAAATGAGAAGCAAGTCCAGCTATTTGCGGATTAGCAGGTTAGCAGAACTGTATCCACCACTGTGTATCGTGATATATCATATGGTGACCCCTGTGCGTGATATGTATTGTGTCTGAGTGTCCATGTATCAGTATGTTAGCAAAATATCTGTAGAACCACTGGACAAATTGTAATGAAAATAATCATTGGATACACATCTACAGCAGACAAATTATTGGAGTGAACTTGAGCTAATCAACTTTATTAAACCCAAAAATGGCAACGACTCAGTCAATTTTAGAAACATTGAGCTAAATTTTGGTGTGGTAGTAGCTGAATGTCATTCCTAAAATGCTAAACAGGCTGAAAATAAATCGCAACAACTAAGTCTAGCTGGGTCAAATCACTTAGAATAAATAATTTGTCACCTGAAGTGATCCTAACACATCTGAATATTTGAAAGATTTTTTCTTTTGTTTACGTGTGATTCATCAGAGTGAACAGAGGCGTCGTAAAGGCGGCAAGGTCACGACCATCATGGCGTCGACTTCGTGTTTCTATGTCTCTCTCCTCAGAAACTCTTCTGCTGCCTCGGCATGAGTCAGACAAGTCCTCGCTTTTATCTGAAAGTGTCTTTGAAGAAAACACAAAGTTATACTCGGAGCAAAGCGTTGGCACGTTTCAGTTCCAGTCAGGCAGCTGAAGCTCTTATTGTGTGTTATTATGACTCATCTTCACTCAGATTATTACAACTATTGATTAGAGACATTTCAGCTCATTCAGGAGATGGATGTTGTCATTTCTGGTTTATATAACTTAGATATTTTTCCATGCATCTTTACCCTCTTCTCCTTTCTGTGCCAGTCTCCAGCAGTCACGGTGTGAGAGATGAGGGACAACTGGACATCTTCTGTCCATCACAGAGACACATGAAGACAAACCAGACAAACAAACATTTACCCTCTCCTTTACACAGAGGGACAATTTAGTGATTAACCCAACTTGTACCCTGATTAAACCCACACATGCAATTCTACTTTAAGCTAAAGTTTAGCTACTTTTAGCTAGCATTTTGATGCTTTAACTTTTGCTGCTTTTAGTTAGCTTTTTTCTATATTTAACTAATAGCTAGAATTTTGCAACATATTAGTTTTAGCCAGTCTTTTTCTCCTGTTTCTCTTGAATTTAGCAACTTTTACCTAGTGTTATCCTACTTGTAACTTTTACATAGCCTTTAAAAACCTTTTGCTGTTTTAACAGCTAGTTACTACTTTTATATAGCTAATTGTTCAATACTTTTAGGTTTAGCTAATATTTTTCTGCTTTTAGCTAACCATTTGCTATTTTTACTTTGTGCCAGTGTTTTGCATTTTCAGCCAGCATTTTTTGTACATTTTAGTTAGTCTTTAAGTGCCTTTTGTCGTTATTAGCTAGAATTTTGAACTATTTCCTACTAGCTAGCTTTAGCTGCTTTTAGTTTCTAGTTAAACCTTTGATATATGTAGCCGTTAGTTTTAACTTGTGTTTTATTTTGCTTTTAGCTAGCATTTTGCTACTTTTAGCTTCTAGCTCACCGTTTAATAATTTTAGCTAGCATTTTGATCATTTATCTTCAGCTGCTTTTTGCTAGGTTTTTGCTAAGTTTACCTAATAGCTAAAATTTTTCTACATTTTAATTTTTAGCTATTCATTTTCGCTTTCTATCTAGTGCTAGAGTTTAGCCACTTTTAGTTTCAGTTCAATTCAGTTCATTTATATAGCGCCAAGTCACAACAAATGTCGTCTCAGGGTACTGTACACAAAAAACAATAAATCTAAAGAAGCCAGCAGATTGTGTTGAATCTTTACTTTGTCACAGTCTCCTATCCTGACCTAGCACTTTCCTACTTCTACCTTCTGAGTGACTCTTTAAACTGTTTAGCTAGCTTTAGCAGCTTACTGTCTTTAGATTTTAGATAACCTTTTATGCTTTTTAGCCATCTTTTTGCCAGTTTTACCTTGTCAGTATTTAGCATTTTTAGTCAGTGTTTTCTTGCTTGTAGCTTTTAGCTCATTTAAGTATGTTGTGCTTTTTTTAGATAGCATTTTTCTACCAATAGATATCCTTCTGCTGCTTTTAAATTCTAGCTAGCCCTGGTAGCTGTTTGATATTTTTAAGTTTAACTTATCTTTTTCTGGTTTTGGTTAGCATTCTGCTACATTTAACATTGTAGTTAACACTTGGCTTTAGTTAATGCTAGTTTTTTGCAATTAAGGCAGATTTCTTACTTTTAGATGTTAGCTAACATTTTGTTACATTTGGTTGTAATGTAACTTTTTGCTTCTTTTAGCTTGTAGTTCGTGTTCTGCTTCTTTAACAAGTCTGTTCCAGCTAAATTTAGTAAAGACTGTCAGTGCCCATGCTGCATTTTAGCAGAAAATATATTTCTAGTTTGTGTTTGCACGTATTAGACGGATTATAAATTGAATGTCCGTCCTAATCTCCTCAGGTTTTTACTGAACTGCAGAACTTGTTGTGTTGCTGAAATCAGAGTACAGCAAAGCAAGCCAAGAGCTAATGTTAGCTTGAGCCCCTACCAGCTCAACATCATATGAAGGGAGCTAATATTAGAGCTGCCTGGGGTTTAATTACCTGTGATGTGGCTCATAAAAGCAAAGACCGAGGACCCAAAGGAGTAAATCTGTGTCCTTTGTGAGCATTTCTAACTCAGAGGGACGACAGAGGATGAGTCATCAGAACCGAGCAGCTGTGGCTTTTTGTTTATCAAGGTTAGATAAAGGACTGTTTCTTTCTCTTTGGGTGCTTCTCCCACCTGGTCTGTCTGTCAGTGTTGGAAAAATGCAAGAACAAAAAAAGATTTACCCAAATGTCAGAGGATTATTGTGAAATAAAGTCAAGATCAGTAAAGGACACTGCAGCTCCTCCTGAAGGCCACAGACCTTTTATTAATATCCTCAAACATTCATCATTAATCATTATCAGCAGATTCTCCACAAGACGGCTTTTTCTTAAAGGGAACCCAAAGTAGGTGTAACATGATTTGATTAACATTTACTTTGACTGTAAAAATACTGTAGGCTGTTAAGTTTTTATGAATTTAAAAAAGTATTTTGTCACACAGACAACACCATGTCATTTATTTCTCAAAGCATGTCAGGTAAATGATGGTGCTTACTAGGTGCTCAGGTGCGAGGCTGATAACTGTATCCAGCTTGAAGGTTAATCTTGGACAATGTCTGACGATCAGGCCCTAAATTAAACGAGTGTGTTGACGGAGAGAAGAATGTAGCAATTACTCTGCCTGAAACTGATGGAGGACAACACAGCTGCTTCATAAAATTCTCAATTCAGCTTTAGTTTCTTAGGTTTGTTGTTATCTTCCAAGTTAATACATATATCTATGGCGATATAGAGTAATTCCTGAGCTAAAACTGTGCATTTAACAATATAGCATTAGCTCTCAAGCTAATACATACGGCGATTCAATGTTTGCTCGTGAGCTACTACATATATACAGTATATTGTGATATTGCGTTGGCTACCAAGCTAATATATACATATACATATGACAAAATAGCATTAGCTCTGGAGCTAATACATTGATATATGGTGATATTGCGTTGGCTACCAAGCTAATATTTACATATACATATGACAAAATAGCATTAGATCTCGAACTAATACATATGAAGGTGGGTGGGATCATTTTTGTCAAATTGTCCAATCCAAACCAGAATTGTAGCTCTGTCTAACTTGTGATACTTCCAGTTTAACACTTTCAGAATAATAGCATTTATAGATCCAAATTGTATTTTTATAAATACAGTTTGAAGTTAGTCAAACAACACATAGCAGATACTTTCTCAAGAAAGGGGTCTCTGCAGTCACAAAGTAGGAGTTTCCTATTTTGTAGGAGGATTTAACCCAAGATATGTTTGGTCAGTTTGACTTTTGTAACTTGAGAAAGGAAGGTGGTAGCTGCACAAAATTTGAATGCTTTACGTATGGAGGGACGTGTAACAATTTGGCTTGGTCAAAACATCCCTAACCAGCCTGTAAAAAGATTGCTAAAAATCAATATGAATATGAAAATTAGTCATAATTTGAAACAGGAAGAAGCTCGCTGCATGAAATTTTAAGTTAAAATATGTTTACATGTTTACAATAATTTTTATTTGAGTCATTGTTCTGTTTTAAACTGTACATAGACAGTCAATAAATCTATTATTACTTCCTCTTTTAAGTTGCTACACAAGACATGTCAATTCGACCAATCACGGTTAGGGAAAATCTTTAGCTGCTAAAGATGCTACATGCTACACACACAGTACCTGACATGTTCAGCACTGCTTGTAGAGGGGATAATTTTAATTCTATTTAGGATAAACATCATGAAAATAGACGTTTTACACTTGTGAATTTTTTTAGTGGAATGAAAATTAGTCTAATTTATTTATTTTATTTACTTTTATGCAAATACTGAATCACAGATCTCTTCTGCAAGGGAGGCCTGGGTCTGAAGGCAACCTATTGTGCATGTCTTTTAGTTTCGCGGAAGCTAATCAGTCTGCGAATAGTTTCCAAAGTTATCAAAAGAGCAAATCCACTGAATGAGAAGCTAGTTCCTCTATTAGCGAAATTAGCAGAACGGTGCCCACCACTGTTGATATGTGTCAAACTGACAGACCTGTTGAATGATTAAATCAGGTTATCAGAGCTTTAATGTAAGCAGCTCTATAAACAGCATCTTTGAAGACAAACTTCTTCTGTCTTTTATCCACAGGTATGTGGACTCTGGTGCTAACGAAGGCGTCCCGCAGGCCGGTTTGTGCTCCTGCGTCTAAACCCGAGTGTCTCTGCTCTTGGAGGGAGAAGATAGACTAGCTAAAAATAAACTGACAACAACAGCCAGCAGCAGAAAAAAACAAAAAGAGACAGTCTCTCTGCTCCATTTCTGCTCCTGTGTCCTCATTACCAGCTGAGACGAGGTCATGTCCCAGTCTGGAAAAGTCCTTCATCTTTATGTGGAACTGAGGACCGCCCCAGATCAGAATGGAGAGTATGAAGAAGCTCAGGGGCTTTCTGTTCAGGACAGCCCCGCTGAGCTCCTCTCTCAGCTAACGAGCCAAACAACCGTCGGGAAGACGACCGCCGCTTCCTGTCTGCTCCAGGACGTCGGGTGTAGTCCACAAACCAAAACCTCACCTAAAGTCTCCAGGTGTTGGGGTTCGCCCGTCGGTGTCCCTCACACCACATCTGATGAGACGCGATCTGTGGTCAGCTTCAGCTACGTGGAGAAGTCCAACGTGAAGACTGTGGAGAGTCCACATAGCTTGGCCGGGTCCCGCTTCCAGAAACGCCTCAGTGACCCGGTGTGGTTTGGTAGTCCTGACTCATCGTGCAGCTCCAGCCCCAAACTGACCCTTGGGTCTCCGGGGACTCACCAGCAGACGTTGTTCTCCCCCAGACTCCGACAGCCGCACCTGGACCTGATCGGCAGGGCAGCGACTCAGAGGGCCGTGGAGGAGTTTGGCTCCCCTTTACTGAGGATCAAACTTGCCCACGCTTTGGAAAACGCCTCTTCACGGTTTAACCGACAGCCGCACTGCCAGTCCTGGGCCGGGTCTCCAGTCCAGCGTCAGAACGTCAGGAGAAATCCTGAATACAGTCAGGATATCTACTGGTCTCCTCTAAAACGGTTTGCTGCTGAACCTCAAAGTCCTCTCCACGTTCCAGGAGAGGATAGAGGAGTGGCAGGAAGTCCCGCCTCCCATAAAAACATCAACCAATCCTCTTCATCGCAGGGAACATTCCTGGGAAATAACGGTATTGAAGGCTTGAACCAGTTGAGTCACAGCAAATCCTCTTCTCCGACTCGCAGCCCTGAGGAGGCATCGAAAGTGAGTCCAGTTTTCACTGAGCCAAGAGATTCCTCACCGCACAACACTTCAGAGGAGCATCGGAGCAGCTTCGAGTCCAGAGAACCAAAAGCACAAAACTTTAATCAAACGCTGAAGATGAACATCCCGTTCAACAACCAAACGATGCCAGCACTCGAGAACCCTCACCAGCCCCAAAACCCCCGTATGGACCACCACGCATATCAGGAGACAGGACACCAGAGACACCAGGGCTCCGTTTTATCTGTGGTTCAGACTTCTCCTGCCATCCCTTCACGAGTCCTCCGGCCCTCTCACCCTCCCACCGAGATCAGCTCCCCCCTCAGAGACCCGAGGCTCTTCCAGGCCGAGATCCGAGTACCAGACTCCCCGACCCTGCATCGCCACCAGCCTCCGCAGTACACCAGAGACTCCTGGTCCCCCGGCCTGGACAGGACGGGAGACCTGAACGGTTTTGAGAGGGAGGACTGTATAGAGCTGGCTCGCAGGCTCTTTATCCATCAGAGCGTTGAAGAGGCACCGGTCAGCTGGACCTCCAGGCAGCAGTGGAGGAATCAAACAGAACCCGGGCTGGAATTCAGCAACCAGCAGTCCGGTAAAAGGCGCCGATCGCTCAGCCCCATGGCCCGGCAGAAAAGAGCCGAGCAGAGGAGGAGAGAGCTGCTTCTGCTTGGACCTGTGGTTCTGGACTCTGACGAGGAAGAGGACGAGGACGAGGAAGGGCGAGCCGATTCAGGACGGCAGGGGTCGGGAGAAGCTCCAGAACCGGAGCGGAATGAACCGATGGCCGGGTCATCCTCGCGGAGCTCCAGCGGGGTGACGGGGAGTCTGGGGGACAGAGACTGCTTGTCCCCAGAGTCCAGCCAGTCCAGCCACCAGAGCAACGAGACCGGAGCCGCAACGTCAGGAATACAGGTGGGAACCGGGCCGAGGCCAGCCGTACAGGTAACAGGTGAACAGGAACCTGGAGCAACGGCTATTTTTTATTAAAATCTAAGATTTACTGTTGAAGCTAAAACTAAACTGTTAAAGCTAAAAGAAGCAGAAGGCTAGCTAAAAGCTAAAGTAGTAAAAGGCTAGCTAAACATAGCAACAGACTGACTAAAAGCCGAGTAACAAAAACGCTTAATTAAAGCAGATGAAGTTTAAGTAAAAATAGCAAAACAGTACAACTAAAAGCTAAAGTAGTAAAAGGCTAGCTAAAAGTATCAAAAGGCTAGCTAAAATTAGCAAGAAGACCAGCCATTAGTATCAAAAGGCTAGCTAAATATTTGAAGTAGCAAAAAGCTAGCATAAGCTAAAATTATGAAAATGCCACCCATAAATATCAAAAGGTTAGCTAAATACTACAAGTAGCAAAAAGCTAGCTACAAGCTAAATGTTTCAAAAGACTGGATGGAAAAAAAAGAGTTGCAAAATACAAGCTAAAAACTGGTGTAGCAAAGGGCTGGCTAAATTGACATTTAGTTGGAGAATAGTACTTAAAAGTAGCTAAATGATAGCTAAATGTTATAGTAGCTAAACGCTGTCTAAAAGCTAACGTAGCAAATTCTTATCCAAAAGTTAAGATTGCAAAAGGCCAGCCATACAAAACAGAAGGCTAACTAAAATCTAAAAGTAGCCAAATGTTAGCTAAAAGCTATTGTAGTAAAGGGTTGTTTAAATGTCTAAAAGTAAGCTAATGGTAGCTAGAAGTAGCATAAAAACACAACAGAGCAACCAAACTGAAAAAGAAATGTACAGAATAACAAAAACAAAGGGTGTGAATTCTTGAATCAGCATCAAAACAATTAACAGCTAAAAGTGTTTTTAAACTAAGCTGAGCTCGTTGTTCTTTAACTAACAGGACATATAAAATGTTTTTTATTTCCCTTCATTAAAGCACAGATTGTCTGCAGCTCTGCAGATTAACCTTCAGCTGTTTTTTTTTTTTTTTTTTTTTTTTTAACAGACGGACAGTCGAACAGCAGCTCCTGTTCCCTCTCTTCACTGTCAGAAAATAGCTCAAGCCAAGTGGGAGTTTTTGTTCGGGACCCCTGCAGAGCAGGCAGCTGGCAGCGGAGGGAAAAGTATAAATCATACTTTTATTTTGGAGTGTTTGAAGCAGAAATAACGTCTTTATTTCTTTATTTCTGTAGATTCTTCCTCCACAGCGCCCCCTAGTGGTAACTCCAGTGAGTCTCCCACTCCAACTCCCCCATCCTCCCTGCCTCTGCTGTCGGCCAATCACAAGGTGCAGCATGTGGAGGTGGAGCTTGTGACTCCGCCCCCGGCCGTCATTGGGACGTCACCTAAAACTGGCATCATTCGCTGGACGCTGAAATACTCAGAGACCGATCTGGACGCCGTCCCGCTCCGCTGCTACCGCGAGACAGACATCGACGAGGTTCTGCTGGCCGAACAACATGACGACAACGACTCTGCGTTTGGCAGCAACCGCAGCGTTCAGGGCACCTCCGGGACAGGAAGTAGTCCTATGAGGGGGAGGACAGAGGGGGAAGAGGAAGAGGAAGAGGAAGAGAAGGAGAAAGGAGGGGTGAGTGAGGAAGAAGAGGAGGAGGAAGAAGAGGAAGAAATGGTCAGCTGGGCGAGTGTGAGGATGCAAGGCGACTGCAGGAAGCAGCTGTACGTCGCCGAGGAGGAGCCAGAGGTGTTCAGGCACCTGAAGAGGTGAACACCTGAAATGCAGCTGAGCAGTAGCTAAAACAAGCTGATCAGTAACTTAAACCAGTCGTACCATAGCTAAAACAAGCTGAGCACCAGCTAAAAGAAGCTGAACAGTAACTAAAACCAGCTGTACAATAGCTAAAACAATTTGAGAATTAGCTTAAACAAGCTGAGCAGTAGCTAAAACAAGTTGAACTGTAGCTAAATCAAGCTGAACACTAGCTAAACAGTACAAATCTAAAATTAGCTGAAACGATAACAAACATAAATTTACCAGAATGTTAACTAAAATCTAAAACCAGCAAAACAATAGCTAAAAGCTATTACTAGCAAAATTATAGCTAAGTCCTAAAACCTGCAGAGCTAAAGAGTAGCTACAAGATAAAATTATCAAACGAATGGCTAAAAGCTAAGCTACAATGCATAAAACTGTTCAAAAATCTCAAATTAGCCAATTAATCAAATATTACAAAATTGTAGCTAAAAGTTAAAACCAGCCAAACAATAACTAAAACTAACAAATAACTAAAAGCTCAAATTTGCTCATCAGTATCTAAAAGCTAAAACCAGTAGAACAGTAGTTAAAGGTAAAATGAAGAAAACTATAGATGTTAACTAAAATTGGCAAAACTGTAGCAAAAAGCTGCAATAAGGAAAGACCAATCAAAAACAAAAGTAGTAAAATATCTTTGTTAAAAACTAAAATTAGCAAATATGAAGCTAAAAGCTAAATTGTGCCCACAATGGCATAAACATTGAGATAAGATAAGAAAAGATAAAACTTTATTGTCCACCAGGGTGGAAATTTTCCTTTGGCTCTCCAGCCATAAAACACATTCATACAATCATAATATCAACATTTGAACATAAATAAAAACACTTTACATGTCATCAATAAATATTGTCATTTAATTTGGTTAAGAATGGTCATTGCACTGGTAATAAATTACTTCTTGTAGATGTTCTTCGCTGCCAGAGGGACCTAAAACACCTTCCTGAGCTCAAAGGTTCAAACTGCCGTCTTCCATGTTCTCTCAGCAAACAGCTGAGACAGTGTTTTTTGTTGTTTCCCCACTATTTTACCTGCCGATGAAACGATTTTTGAAAGAGAGACTCAAGAAGTCTCTTGGAGGAGAGACGAAACGTTTCATTAAAGAACCCGTCCAGAGGACCTACTTATTTTTTCCTTTTTTCTTTTTTTAAATTTTGAAAGTTTGTTTCTCAATCTACAACTTCTGTGACCTTACCAGGCAGGGAGATGAAAGGTTGAGTTAGCAGATTATAAGAATATCATCAGTTAACATTTCAAACATAACAAACAAATATTACACCAAATCAGACACAGGCTAAACCATGATCCTCCACTCGTTGACTTTCAGTAAAACCTGGTTTTCATCAGCAGGACTTTCCTCTGACCCGGATCTGGATCAGAATCTGCAGCTCATGGCCTCATTTTCCATCTACTCACAAACAGAAACATCAATAATTCATTAGGTTTGTCTAACTTCTAAACACATCTGTGGTAAAAATAAAACTGTCCTCTTCATCCAGACCCACGGAGACATTTTTTGACAACCACAACCCGGCTCTGAAGTCCCCCATCCTGGTTTCTGGTCCTCGCTCCGGCGCCGAGGACACTTTCAGCCGCCACTTTGAGAGCATCATGGAGTCCCACCGAGCCAAAGGGACGTCGTACAACAGCTTGGACAGCGAGGAGCTGTTGACCTCCAGCACCCAAACCGTGCTGACCTTTGACCTGCCGACCCTGACCCCCGCCATCCACGGCCCGGTGTGCCAGAGCGCCAGGCAGATCGTCCAGCTCAGCTTCGCCCCGCTGGCCCACGACGAGAGGCCCAGTTTCTCAGATTCCATCTTTACGGTGACGGGGGACTCGGACGCCACGCGGGCCCCGTCTAGCGAGAGGCTGAGCAGCGGTTCTGATGATCCGATATCGAGAGGACACGAGTGCTCGCAGCTGGGCAGCAGCTGGTACATCAACCCGTCCTTCACTTTGTCCAGGTGAGCTCTAACAGGAGGTAGGACAGACTTTAATTCATCTTTTTTAGCTCAGAGTCTGTGTTGAGGATGACTCTCAGCTACAACCAAAACAAATTTTAACTTATTTATGATGATGATGTTGATCAGCTGTGGTAGCCATCTTGAAAGGAGCTGACAGAAAACCGGATGTACATAATGGTCATTTCTGAGGGTAATTATGTTTCAAAATATACCAGGTTAATACATTTTTAATTTTGTTGTCTAGAATCATTTCAATAACTGAGTCTAGGAACAGTTTATGTGGCGCCAAGTGTAAAATAAAATGTTGAAAATCACTGCTAATGCTGCTAACATTGCTAATGCCACTAACACTGCTAATGCTGCTAACACTGCTAATGCTGCTAACACTGCTAATGCTGCTGACACTTGTAATGCTGCTAACACTGCTAATGCTGCTAACATTGCTAATGCCACTAACACTGCTAATGCTGCTAACACAGCTAATGCTGCTAACACTGCTAATGCTGCTAACACTGCTAATGCTGCTAACACTGCTAATGCTGCTGACACTTGTAATGCTGCTAACACTGCTAATGCTGCTAACACTGCTAATGCCTTTACCACTTCCCTACAAGACACCAAACTTGCTGTTACAGCCGGTGTCTGAGCTGCACCACAGTTATTATCCATGTTGTTTTCAATGAACACATTTTGAATTTAAATTTAAAATACCATCTTTAGCAACGTTAGCAGCGTTAGCTGCAATAGGAGTTGCTTTTGTTGTAGGATGACGATGTCATAACAAGAGCCAAGTATCAACAGTAAAGGCTGCATTCCATTATGAAATGCTTAATGTAAACTTCAACATTTAGGATCTAAGTTTTACATTTAGATTTACATATTTAGATTAAGGATTTTTTTATGTATATATTATTTAACATTCAATTTTTATATTTAGTAAAAACTAGTAAAAAGTAAGAACAGTGAACTAAATAATAAAAGATTTGTGGAAACTTTTAGCTGGGATTTTACACTCAGAAAGTGAACTAAATAATGAAAATGTGTTTTTAGCATTTTATTTTACACCTGGCGGGTCATAGTAGTTTGAATGACATGTCGCCATCTGGTGGTAAAGTTTCATATTGCAGCCTCCTATTTCACTTTTTACCTGAGAAACTGAGTTGGTAAAAAAATAAAATAAAAATTTAGTAATTTGCTGATTCAGCAGCATCATTTGCTTTCATCGTTTCAGTTTGAATCAAGTGTCTAATTTCAAAAACAACTTTAGGTATTGTGTTTAGTTATTTAAGACATCAGAGAGTAAAACTGTTCTCTCTGAATGAAGGTTTCTAATTATAGTTTTTTTAGTGTTCTGGTCTGATGTGTCCGACTCTGTGGGTCGTTCTCCTTGTTCAGAGTCAGACATTTTGTAGTGAAGGTGGTTAGAAGGCCGTCTGTGTCACTGCAGAAGGTGTTTTTCACGCACCTGTACCTTCAGGTGGTTTTGAGCGGATGTGTTTTTAACGTGATGATTGTCGCTGCAGCAGTGAAGGGCTCACCTTCACGGTTCTGTGTCATCCACCTGGGACCTTTATGCAACAAGTCTTTTTAAAAACACACACTGGGAAGGTGTCTGTCTCTGTAGGGATGGTTTTGTAAGGTAGTGACTTTAGTGTGACCCTAACTTAGTGTGATGACACTGCAGAGGCAGGAAGCACAACCATCTACTGCTTTGACCACTAGGTGGCGCTCAGAGACAGAACTCTGTTTACATGCAGAGAATCTGGTCTTTGTAGAAAACTAAAAATAAGTTTTAAAATCTTTACTGCCAGTTTTAGTCATGATAATGTATTTCAAATCCTAATTATATGAAGATATTAAGTTATAAATCTAAAATTCAGGATGCTTTAAAGTTTTAAAGGACAGATTCCCTGAAGGCAGTTCCAGATCAATTAGAAAATATAAAGTTAAAATAATTATGACTTAAAAAAAATTTTATACTTAGAATTATGAATCACAAAACGTCTTAAAGTCATAAACACGAGATAAAAAGTGATATTTAGTTTTAAATTCATCAGGAAATACCAAGTTATAACTAGAGAATTTGCATTTCCTGCAAAAAAAAATAAAGCAGTGTGAAAGTTTATTGCTGAAGGGTTTTTCCTGAAAGCTGCTGAAGAAGCTGAAAATGTTTAAAAGCTAAACTGTTGATGTGAGTTAAATTTGAACAGCTGATGTTTGCTGAAACTAAGAAAACAAACGCAGACAGTAGCAGAAACAAGTTAAAATTAGCAGACAGGTGGTGAATGGAGAGTAAAAAAACTCACATTGGCAGAAAAACAAGAAAAAGAGTTTAAAAAAAAGTTGTAATTTGATGTAAAAAATAGCTAAAGCAGCCAAAATTAGCTGAAAAATATAGAAAAAGTAGCTGAAAAAGCTGAAATTAGCTCAAAGACCTGAAAAGAGCACGCTGAAATGATCTTTAAAAAAGCAAAAATTAGCTGAAAATAGCAACGAAGTAGCTAAAAAGGAAAAAAAAAGTGAAAATGAGCAGATATCTATAAAAAAAAAGAAGCATAAAACACTGAAATTAGAAAAAAGGCGCTGATAGAAGCCAAATATGTTTGCATTAACAGAATAGCTGAAAGGAGCAGAAAAAAGCTAAAATTTGCAAAGAAGGTAAAAAAAAGTTGTAAAGATTTATAAACATTTTAATGAAAACTCAATTTATTTTCAATCATAAAAATGGCAGAAAAAGTATAAGTTGCTGAAATACCAAAACTCACATCACCCATGGCGTAAATGAGCTGAACATTTTGATATGAATGTTGAAACAGCGCAAAAATTCAGAACGAGTTACCGTAAAAATGTATAAATAATGATAGCATACACTGTTATAACTGAAAACTGAATTAAGAGCTTAAAAAAGATTAAAAGTCTTTTTTCTAACCATAAATCATGTTATTATGACTTGTTATCATATTTATAACTCTAAAGTTTAAAGAAAATATTTTAATTTCTCTCCCTCATTAGAAGCCTCTGGAATTCAGGCGACGGAACAAAAAACCTCTGGAGGTTTTAACAAACTTTGATAAAAGCTGGAATTCCTCCACACCCCTCCTTCCTCCCACCAAATCTCCCTTTCAGACGGTCCGGAGCTCCAGACAGAGGCTCATTGTTCCGAGCTGCCAAGTGGACTGAGCGAGGCCGACACCGGGGACTCTCTCAGGACCCGTCCACATTGTCCCGGCTGCTAACAGGTGGTGAGGCCACGGTGCTGCAGCAGCTCAGACGCTGACAAAGGGCCAACGACTCTTTGCCTCAGGCAGTTTGGAGGTGCCTCCACCCTTTTAGATATTGAGTTTTAGACCTGAAACCTTCATGTTTTTGTTGGTTCTTTAGGCTCAGATGAGAAACTCCAGACTAGAGGGCCGGGCGAACCGTGTGAAACTGAAGAGGGACGCGGTGAAAGGAATGAACGGGGCGTGAGGTTTAGGCTTCCAAAGCAAGGTCAGCAACAGGAGAAACTGAGGGAGGGAGGAGGAAAGCTACATCAAACTGACTGGGGGAGAGATGCAGATAAAACCAGGAGGAGGAGGAGGAGGAGGAGGAGGAGGCTCACTGGGAAGCTCAAATGACAGCAAACAGAGCAAGAAAAAAGAAAGTTTCAGTCAGATTGGAGTAGAGGAAAGAAGAAGCGACGCGTTTCTCAGCCTAAAGTAGACGCGATGCGTTCAGGGTCTGAGTCCAGGGGGAGCAGAGGGGTCAGGGGTCCGAGGCCAGGCGGGGGTCAGCCCTGCCGTTCGTCTGCAGGCGAGGAGGAGAAACGTTCGAGCGGCAGGAGATCCCGCTACAGGTGGGTCCGCTCGCAGAGAAACGTGTTTGATCTGTAAATAACGAGGATTTAAAGACCGTGTTTATCCAAAAACATGCAGGCGGGTCGGATGCTGGTTCAGTTCTGACGCGGGTCCACCAAAGTTTGGGTGCTGGAGGGTTCAGAGTGTGCTGACATCCAAAACTTAACCTAAGAAAACACAAACATGACAGGATAGAAGCTAAAAGGAGCTAAAGTTTAGCTCTTTATCTTCTGCTTTTATCTGTAGTCGCAGAGGCAACAAGTCCAGGAGAGAAACCCGGACCTCCTTCTTCTCAGAGACCCTCTCCAGCTCGCTTTCAGAGAGAATCCATAATCTCTCCAGAGTCCTGGGCGTGCACCAAAAACCTCCCAATCAGATGAATCACCTGACCCGTGTTTGGGTTCTGTGGTTTTGGCTCCCTTTGCTACAGGTGCTGATTAGTGGGCGGGGCAAGATGTTCTCAGCTGATTATATCACCACTTAAAACTAAATTCAGGATTCGGCCTACCCGGTCAACATGGACCGGGTCCTTTGTGGACCGTAAGGACCCTGAAGAGAGTGGCTGACATTTACATCCTTTTAGCTGATTTAATGGTTAGAATTTGCTCCTGCTGGCAGTGGGATGTAAATGAGAGGATAGAGAACAGCAGGCGGGGGTTGGGGTGGGAGGGGTTTTTGGCTTGGGCCTCCATGATGAAAAGCTTGTTTTTATTTAGAAAATGTTTGTTGAGTTTTGGATCACAGCAGCTGCTTCGTCATGTTTTCTCCAGCCAGCTGGAGAGGCCGTGGAAGTCAGCCGGCTCTGCGTGGAAGCGAGGAAAAGTCCCCATCGTTTTGCCAAACAAACCCGACGACCTCGTTTCTGTCATTAAAACCCGTCAACTCTCAGTCCTTTTTTATTCTGACCTTGTTTAACCTTTTCTGGCTCCTCTCTCTGTCAGCAGGGAGAAGGCCCGCTTGGCGACGGACTCTGAGCTGGACCAGGACCTGAGCGACCGTCTTGGTCTGGGCAGCAGCGACACCCTGACTAACGGCAGCCACCGCGGGGACGTGGCGGCCGCCAAACGTTTGGCCAAACGCCTCTTCAACCTGGACGGCTTCAGGAAGTCCGACGTGTCACGTCACCTCAGCAAGAAGTGAGTTTTAGACATTTAAAAGGTTTAGTTTGCAGGAGATGTTTACTTTGAATTATTCCTCAGAATCATCTTTTTTTTTTTTTTCTGGACGTTTCAAATGGAGGTCATTTAATGAGCTGAGAACAGTTTATTTACTTTAGTTCTTATTTGTTATTTTGTTGTTATTTATTTGTGTACAGCAATGATTTTAGCCGCGTTGTTGCAGAGGAGTACCTGAGTTTCTTCAGTTTCACAGGCCTCACTCTCGACCAAGCTCTGCGGTAAGAAAACACACAGCAAAATACATGTATTTTAGCACAAAAAAATATTTTAATAAAATATAAAGTATGAACTTTTAAAGTCTCACAAAGTTATTGTTTCTGCATCACAGCAGCTTTGATTTGACTTCAGAAAACAGGAATTCTGTAATTTGATGTCTTATATCCTCATGTGAACACTGCCCTCTAGAGGACTGCTGTGGCATTGCATCTGATTTTTTTATTTTATTTTAATCACATTAACATTTCTTACACAATTTGACCATTTTCTGATACATTTCTTATTATAAAATAATTTTTTTTTTGGTAATGATTCAAATTTGGTCACATTTTAATTTACATCCAGTTGTTTGTGTGTAACCATCCATGTTTGTGCTGCAGGACTTTCCTCAGGCAGTTTGCTCTGATGGGGGAGACTCAGGAGAGGGAGAGGGTCCTGTCTCACTTCTCCAGGCGCTACTTGGAGTCCAACCCCAGAGTCCTACCATCACATGGTGAGAGCTGAGGAGGGTGTTTGACTGCAAACACGATTAATTCAAAATAACATTACATAACGTTTTGCGGATGCTGCCATCTTTGCCAAGCACAAAGCATCATGGTCCAGTTTGGGGGTCATTCGGTGCCGATGTTTGAACTGTGGACATTTCTGTGCCGTGTATTACTTGTATATATGGTATAAACGTGTGCGACAATGATTGTAGATTCACGTAAATAAGTTAGAATATATAAAATAATGAAATCATAAGTTTGTCGCTGCTAGATCTAGTAATATAGATCCAGCGCTAAATATGTTGATGTGGTTTACAGCAATCTTGGCTGTGTATCATATTTGCTGCGGACAGGTTTTGACCACTTACTATTCAAAATATAAAGGTATATCTTAAAACTTGAAGACATCTATATAAATGTCTGTTTATTTATTAACAATAATATACACAATACAGTAGGCTACAGACCATAATAATAAATACATTTACCACCATTGAAACAATAAAACATACATCAAATTAATATAAAGCCAGATTTAATGAGTGGCCATGAAAGTTGTTTTATTTTCAGAATTTAGTGAATCGCAGGTCGGCCTGGCTGAAGATTATATGGAGATTATATGTTTGTCAGCCCCACTGGTCATAATGACGTTAATATGATCACAGATATTTTCTTTGGCAATATATTTGATATTGTGAGCTAATGTAGTAATTAATACATTATATTATTAATGATACTATTGAACAACGGTAAAATCTTCTCTATTTTACATTTCCAGATTGCTATTTTAGGAAATAATCCCAACATTTGAGCAGCATAACAGTTCTGGACATGTTTGTCCTTTTTATGATGAGAAGTTGATCCATCACCAACTAAAAGAAACATTTTAAGCTGCGCAACAATTCAGTTTTAAAATTTGAGAACCTGACTTTTCTTTTGGTTGCCTCGAAAAATCCCACAAACCATTGTGCAACGTTTCCGGTAGGCGGCGCTAAACATCGCAAAAAGGTCCATTAGTATTTATTTTTTTTTTTAAAGGTTCATTAGTAATTATTTAAATTATTAATAATAAATATTTGTAAATAATTGTTAATGTAACAAAACTAAATCATTTAGTTCTCACTGTAGACACTGCGCAGTTGTTTGCTCTTTGTGAAGCGTTAGCATTATCCATTAGCTGTTAGCATTAACGATTAGCCGTTAGCATTAAGGATTAGCTGTGTCGAGTAAAAACACTTTTTACTCACTTGACAAAATTTGTTTAGAGCTGCAATATATGAAGTTGACCCTCGAAACAAAGGTAGAATAGTTTATTCTGATTTACATTAAACACCTTTTTAGGAAAAATGTAGCTTTTTCTGACATAAAAAGAACTACAGATAAACGTTTTTTACATTCTACTGTACAAGATCAGATGCATTTTGTTAAAAATAAATGTAGGCTAAATATGCAAGAAGGCCTGTGTTTGAGTATTTAATACTTGTATATATTATATTTTGCACATACTTTTTATTGTAAATAATAGCATATACAACTTGTTAAAATTAACAAAAATAAGACCAGTTTGCTGTTCATACTTAAAAATGCTTCAATCTTTATTCACTTTAAACTTTTGTTGGGACAAGGTGATTTTATTGTTTTCTACGTTTTCTTATAACAGTAGTGTAGCAGTAAATTATATTTAAGCACATTTTTCTATTTGTTGACTCATTAATCAGAGAACTAATAATTTGTTTTTATCCTGCAGATGCAGCTCACACGCTCACCTGTGCCCTGATGCTGCTGAACAGTGATCTGCACGGTCAGGTGAGTACCTTTGAGTTGATCTCCTGTAAATGTGAGAAGTTTATAAATCTGAGCTCCATACAAGCGGACGCTTCATTAACTGAGGAGTTTTGATACCTGGGCTGATCACCATCCGATCTGCAAGTTTTCCTGCTGAGCCTCTTTTCCCATCAATCGTCTCGTTTTCCAGTCCCAGCCTTCTTTAGGAAATCTGGGCCGTTGGCAGCTCTGCTCTATGATAGTGCGGCTCTGTGGATGAATGATTAATTAAAGAGATGAAGAGGAGGATCAGCTCTTACAGAGAGGAGCACTTCAGGAACCTTTCAGTCCTTCTGAACAGATTTAAATCTGACCTGCGCTGTCGTCAGTAAAACACTGTGAATGTAGAAACAGGATAACGGGAAATTATTTTTAATATTCCACCAATTGTCTCGGAAGAAACTGAAAACTGTGAAGCGTTTTCATCATTATTTGATTTGAGAGAAATATGATGTGTTTGCAGTAACAGTTAGAGCTAAAAATATGTTAAAACAAACAAAAAAGCTTTAAAAATCGTACATGCTGTTATTAACGTGTTTAATAAAACGGCTGTACCTCAGGTTGAGAAAAATAATAGTTTTAATGAAGTTTAGGAAATATTAAATAGAGATTTAAAGAGACTAATTTGCCAAGTAGCAAAATACAATTTTTTAATTTTCTGTACATTTTTTCTGTTTTTAATCCTGCACACATGGTGCTTATTTAGCTATTTCTACAGCAAAACATTTTTCTCTTTCAGGTGATGGATGCAGTGGCTTTTGATTTGTAATTAATGTATTTTTTTAATATTTAACATTATTTGCAAAAATTTACCTTATAGGAATGCATAAAGATCTGCTCCAACAGACTGGGTTATTTTATGTCTTGTAGCTGCCTTTTTTTGGCTTTTAATTAGCCTTTTGTACTTTTAGGTTTTAGCTAGCAGTTTACCTTTTCACTAGCTTTTTGCTACTTTAACATCAGCTAGCCCTTTGTTATTTTTTGCAAGCTGTTTGCTAATTTTAGCTTGTAATCTACTAGCCTTTAGCTTCTTTTAACTAATACATTGCTGTTTTTAGCTATCATTTAGCTATTTTTAGCTTGCAAATTGCTACTTGAACTTTCAGCTAACCATTTGGTAATTCTAATTTTTAGCTTAGCATCTTTTAGCTAACATTTCGCTCTATAAGCTTGTATTTTTCTACATTTTACTTTTAGCTAGTGTGTTGCTGTCTTTAACTTTGAAACATTTTAAGTGGATTTGGAGTTATAAATCCTTTAAGCTGTGCTAAAAGTTTATAGTTTTACATTCAGAAGCTGCACTTTTTAATGCTTAAAACTGAAAAAATAATTTGCTTTATTTGTTGGAATCTTTTATACATAAATCTTGGAAAAACATGATATTTTTCAGATAAAAATTTTAGATGTTTTATTTCTTTAATTTTACTCAAACATGTTCAACAATTTCAGTTAAAATAAATTGTGTTAATTAAAGAAAACTCTTGTCTGTAAATAGAAAATTATATTAAAGCAGTTACTTTTTCCAGAATGTTGGCAAGAGGATGTCGTGCACTCAGTTCGTCTGCAACCTGGAGGGACTGAACGACGGCCAGGATTTTCCCAAAGATCTGCTCAAAGTAAGCAGTTTTTAGTCTAAAGTAACATCCTTCATCAGAGCCAGCAGGCTGAGTGCCAGCCTTGTATTGTCCCTCAGATCTGAACCTGCTGCCAGCTGGTGTTTATTTTACCTCCAGAGACCTCCAATCAGAGACCACTTCCTGTTTCAGCTACAGAACTGTTGTTAAATCCAGAGAGTAGGAGGAGGTTATTTACAGCCGGCCTTCAGCTGCATGATGTCAGTCCTTCAGCTTCTGTCTGCAGCAGCAGCAGAGATTCAGTCAGAGGCCACAGTGCGGTGAAATAATCCCATCAGCTAGCGGCCTGTTGCTGCTCCTGATAATGATGCTTTAGATAAAGTCAGTCCATCAACAAGCCACTAGTCCCCTGAGTGTCGGCCAACAAGTAGTAATGGTGTATTTATGATGCACGGGGGAGTAACTGAGGCCGCGTCCTTCTGCTGCGGTGATGAGGCTAAAATGAAAAGCTGCTCCGGTTATTAAAGGCAGCTGCTGCCCGGCGGCTGCGAGCTGATGGAGGCACAGACGAACCGGGTCGAGCATTAGCTGTTTTATTAAAGCTTGTAGACATCCAGAAACCGTCTTTATGAATGTGCCTCCACAAGTTCTATAGGTCCAATCAGACTCGTCGTTTCTCCCCTCAAGACAAACTCTCCTGTCCTCCTTTCTTGCTGCTTACTTCAGCTGTTTTCAACTGCTGTAGAGTTTAAAGACGTGAATGATGAGTCATCATACACCTTATTAAACATTCAGATCTTTTCAGTTCCTTCAAAACTTTGTTCTCTTTGAAATCTGCTTCAGATCACTTGATATATTTCTGTCTCTTTATGCTACATTTGGCTTTTAGCTACTGTTCAGCTAGTTATAACCAGCTTAGCACTTGGCTAAGTATAGTTTCAAGCTAACCTTTAGTTACCTTTTAACTTTTAGCCAACCTTGTTATCGTTAGCTTCTAGCTATACTTTTGATACTTCTAGCTAGCCTTTTGATTCTTATTGCTTTTATTTAGCTTTTAGCTACATATGTTTAGCCAGCCTTTTGCTACTTTTAGCAGCTGAGCTTTTGCTACTTTTAACTAGTATTCAGCTTTAAACCAGCTTTTTGCTACCTATAGCTTCTAGCCTTTTGATACTTATTGATTCTATCTAGCCTTTAGCTACTTATAACGTTTAGCCAGCCTTTTTCTACTTTTAGCAACTAGGCTTTTGTTACTCTTGGCTAGCCTTTAGCTTTTAATCAGCCTCCTGATTTAGTTTCCAGTTAGCCTTTTACTGTGTTTCACTTCTATCTAGCTTTTAGCTACTTACAACCTTTATCCAGACTTTTGTTACTTTTAGTTTCTAGCTGGTCTTTTGATACTAATAGTTTGCCTTTAGCTTTTAACCAGCCTTTTGATACCTCTGGTTTGCCTTTATATACTGCCAGCTAGCCTTTTGCTTCTTAAGGCTTCTATTTAGCTTTTAGCTAATTATAACTTTTAGCCAGCCTTTTGCTACCTATAACTTCTATTTAGCCTTTTTATGCTTATAGTTTCTAACTAGCATTTAGCTACCTAAAACCTTTAGTCAACCCATTGCAAGTTTGTACATTGCTACTTATAGCTTCTAGCTAGCCTTTTGCAGCTTATTGCTTCTATCTAGTTTTAGCTACTTCTAACTTTTAGCCAGCCTTTTGCTACGATTAGCAGCTGGGCTTTTGTTACAAATAACTAGCTTTAGCTTTTAACCAGCCTTTTGTTACATTTAGTTTCTAGATAGCACTTTGCTATGCATCACTTCTATCTATCTTTTATCTACTTATAACTTTTAGCCAGATTTTTGCTTGTTCAATTTTTTAGTTGGGATTTTGATACTAAGAACTCTCCTTTAGCTTTTAACCAGCCTTTTGTCACTTAGTGCTTTTATTTAGCTTTTAGCTACTTATAACTTTTGGCCAGGGTTTTGCTATCTATAGCTTCTATCTAGCCTTTTAATACTTCTAGCTTCTAACTAGCATTTAGCTACCTAAAACCTTTAGTCAACCTATTGCAACCTTTAGCTAGATAATCTCTTGATACGTTTAGCTATAGCACTTTGCTCCTTTTTGGCTTTTAGCTAGTTATCTGCTTATTTAAGTTTGTTAAAGTAAAACAATTCAGTTCTAAACACTAAACATTTTCACAGATAAATGTTTGTTGTCATTATTCAGCTCTTTTTCACCTCATTTCTGTTTCTCCATCATATCTCGCCTAAATAATTCTGCACCATCTGTCTCTGCAGATTTCTTTCTTTTTTTTTCTTTTTGCTCATGAGTTTTTGTTTTCTTTTTTGGAAACAGCTGTGAAGAAATCGTTTATCAAACCTAAGCTTATTTTGATGGACGGATATAACTTTAATTATCTTTTGGGAAGATTCCTTCAGGGAAAGTAAAGATAATGATTAATAGATTAATGACTATAAATATGATTAATAGATTAACGACTATGCAGCTACTCAAAAATCCAGATCCTTCGTTTTCTTTATCGCTCCATAATTTCCTGCTACAAAATGACTTCCAGTTCTGTCATCACCGGTGACGTTTTCCTCATTTCCCCAGCTCATTTTCCTGCTCTCAGGTCTGGTGCCGGTGTTTGTTTACTGTCAGAACGTCAGGACTGAGGTGGATAAATCCCTCAGCCTCACTGTCAACAAATACGTCTCGCATTTCTCTCAGAAAGTCAACAGAAATGTCCTTTCATTTATTTTATTTTTTAAATTTTGCCTCTGTTTGTTGATGTTTTTATCTTCTGGGCTGCACAGATAAAATTTGGTCGTCTGTCTTCGTATGACATAATGTTCTGGTGCCAACGATGAATATTGAATTTTAACCCTGCGGGGCAGGAAACAGTGGAGCAGTGCTGAACTGCTGAGCCCTGCAGCTAAAACAGAACCTGCTGCCTGCTGGAGCAGAAAATAATGAGAGGGGCTTTTTATCCCCCTGACACCTACTTCTACCTTCCTCCTTCAGGTAGACGACATTCTTTTTGTCATCATCAATTAGCTTCTTCGTCCTCTGCCTCATCTTCCTCACTTATTCTGTTTTTGCTGATTTTATCTCTTGGCTCCCACTTGTGTCATTGGTTCAGCTGTTTCTGAATTAAACTTAGACAAACATAAGTTCAGTCCTGCAGCAGTTTGATTGTAGGTTTATCATCGTTGGAGCAGGATCCTTTAATTAGACCAGGGGCGTCAAACTCATTTTCACCAAGGGCCACATGAGCGTTCCGTCCATCCGTCCGTTTTCTTCCGCTTACCCGGGGTCGGGTCGTGGGGGCAGCAGCCTAAGCAGAGAGACCCAGACTTCCCTCTCCCCACTCACTTGGGCCAGCTCGTCCGGGGGAATCCCAAGGCGTTCCCAGGCCAGCTAAGAAACATAGTCCCTCCAGCGTGTCCTGGGTCTTCCTCTGGGCCTCCTCCCTTGAGCGTTATGGTTATTAATTTCAACGTTTCGTGTTTAACTTCGACAGAAACGTCACGCTCCTTGTCTCATTGTTGTGGCTGAGCACCGCTAACAAACAATAACTGAGCTCTACCTGGTTTTTCCTGCATAGAAACAGAGTTAACATGTCCTTTTTATAAACACTGAAAAGTACTACATGTACGACTGACTAAATGTGAAATAAATAACACAGAAATACTATTAAAAGTAAAAGTAAGAGAGTTTTACTCACTGTTGAGTTGTGGTGAGCAGCTGCAGTCTAGAATTCAGAACTTTCACACTTTCTAACAGGTAATTCCCACTGGAGGGGTGTTCTAGTTTAAATTTATGACTTGTAAATGGGAAATTCCCACTTCCCATTACACTCATGCTGGCGAAAATACTGCAAGATGGAGATTTCACACAGCGAATTTCAACGGCTTCTGGTTAGTTTTGAACCTTGTGCACTTGAGCCAAGTGGTTGCCCATCATTTCTTAGGTAAAATAATCAGTGTGCATTATGGGAGATGTAGTTTTTGGCCAATGTCGGCTTTAAAGCAGCTTATTTTAAAACATTAATACATCTTAGAAGCTCTCGCGGGCTATATAAAATGCAGTGGAGGACCACATTTGGCCAGCTGGCCTTGAGTTTAACGCATGCTTTAGATGTGTTAGTTTTCACCTCTTCTGGTCTTCTAGGATTAAAAGAAACCATAAGAATTGTTTTGTTGCTGTGAGGTTTTAAGCGTCAGTCTTTTATTTTTTTATGTTTTAATGAACTGCTTCTTTTCAGTGATGCAGCGTTTGCACTAAGATGAACTGTAATAACTGATGAGTTATCGCGCTGATTACAACAAACTGATTAGGATCTGGGTTTCTGGAGCCGCAGTCGGCCATTAAACCTTCATAACGGCTTGGTTGTTCCCTTTTCTCTCCTGATGAGTGGAGCTGCCGTTCGGCTCCTGTAGCGCCGCTCCCTGCAGGATTCGCAGCTTTGGCTGTTTGCCCGAGCTTCTGCTTTAGTGAAAACTTTTATTATAGTGGCTCAGAGATGCACAGGATCCCTCCTCCCTCTCCCACTTTCTGCTCAGGGCTCAGAGCTTGAAGTGGGAGCTAATGATGCTCTGAAGTAGGTTAGCAGCCCGCAGTGGAGCAGGAGAACACATTCAGCTGAAATGAAAATGTTGAGCAGCTCAATCAGTGGCTGAGCTGCACTCTTCACTCTGTAATTAGACACACTGATGTTATCGACTGAGCAGGATTGATTATGAGAGAAAAGACTGATAGCTTAGTTTTTATTAAAGGGAGGAGAAAAAAGGTTTTTCTGTGTCAGTCTGACCGCAGGATGAACATGTCGCAGCGCTGAAGCTCAACGGAGAAACGTAACAAAGGAAGGAAGCTCCTGAAACTCCTTGTTTATTTTTCTCTGTTTACTCAAACAACAAAGATGTTCTCAGACTCCCCGCACGTTCAGAGGAATGTTTGAGTCATGAAGAGAGAGAACGTTCCTCCTGCAGGTCAGGCTGCCAGCAACACTCCATAAAAAAATATCATTCAGTGAGTCACTTAAAGCTTGTTGTGCTCCTGGTCATTCTGGACACTTCAGGTTCAGGTAAATCAGAAAAATCAGATGCAGGTTTCAGAACGCTACAGGATGGTAGCAGTTTTTGTCTGAATGAATTAGTTTGGTTTTTTTTAAGCTGTTTGGAGTATTTCTGAGTGTTTGTTGTGATTCAGTTCAGCTGCAGCTGAGATCTTTTATCTAAATAGGAAATTTAAAAAATGTCATTTTGCTGCAGGGAAATGAACTCTTTGTGGAGCTGTTAATAGAGTAATTGTGCAAATTGTGATTAAGCACTAATCTGGTTCTGATTCTCTTTTATTTTGATTGGTAATTTGAAAATCCAAGATGGCAGACTTTTTGTTTTAAAGATGAGCTTATTTCTACATCGCAGTGGTGGGCACAGCTAACCAAACAGGTTCACTAAAAAAAAAAAAACAAAGAAAAAACTAACAGAAGCTAATGCTAACCACTAAGATGACTGGTGGGACTGACACAAACCTGTTAGATTTCTATTGGTTTATTTGAAAGTGGGTAGGATCATCTTTGACAAATCGGCCAATCCAAACCAGAGTTATAGCTCTGTCTAATTTGTGATACTTCCAGTTTAACCCTTTCAGAATAAAAGCATTTCTAGATCAAGCTTGTATTTTTATAAACACTGTTTAAAACTAGTCAAACAACAAATACCAAATACATTCTCTACCATATTTTGTACATAGTCAGTGTTTGTTATTTAAATATTGTTAAATGTTATTTTATTTCTTTGTGACAGCCTTAGTTTGAAGTTTAGCTGCCAAAGATGCTGCATGCTACACACAGTGACACATCCAGCAATGCTTGTAAGAGGGATTAGTTTTTATGTTATTCTGTAATAATGGCATAAACATCGAAGTTTAACACTAGTGATTTTTTTTGTGAACTTAAAATAAGTAGAAACAAATTCAGCAGAAGCTAATTGTAAATCATAAAAAAGCTAATCTACTAAATGAGAAGCTAGTTTTGCTATCAGTGGATTAGCGGAACTTTGCCCACCACTGCCACACAGTAATCATATAATAATATATTTACAAAAAAGGTTCCTAATTTATGTCAAACAAAAAATACAAAAGTTCAAGAAACAAACTGAAATCTGAAAAAATAAATAAATGTATTTAACTTATTTGTGTACGGATAATGTTTGCAGGAAATAAACTTTTATCAGTTTATTACTGGTTTCCAAGCCATAAGCATTGTTTGTTTTTACATTTGTGGATTTTTAACAACTGAATGTTTTCGACACAGCGATCGAACGAAAGCTGTTTTATTTAATTTATCACAGCAGCAACTAATTCAACACAATGGCTCTCAGACACCAACCAGCTCAGAGCCGTGCTTTGGAAAAATCTTGTTCAGAAATTTTTTGCATCACAAAAGTCCCTGCAACTCGCAGAGTTTTGAGTCTGTGCACAGACGAACCACAACTAAGACTGTCGTGCTAACAAGTTTTGCTGGATGATGAATTGTCTCAGAAATATTGCGATAAACAATAATATCATTTGGAGACCGTTTTAAACGAATATAATGATTACAAAGCTTGGCAGGCATTGTACCAGGGAACATTTGTATGACCCCGGAGAAGAAGTAAAAATTGATCTTCTAGTTGCAAAAGTTAACGCCACAACCTCCTTGTGGTGGTTCTGAATGTTCAGATTCTGTTGACATTTTCAGGAAAGTTTCATTTTTTAAGTGGCAGTAGATAAAAGTAGATAAAAAATAAAATAGATGTATATGTGAAACAAAAGTTAATGTTCTGCTCTGAGTTTTGTGGTCTTGTTAAAAATATAAATCCTGCGGTGAGGCTTCCAACACGTAACCTGGGTCAGTGTTTGAGGATCCCCGGGGTCCGGTGGTCCAGTATGTGGTGCTTCACTGCCGAGACATGAACTGAAAGTAAAACACTGCAGTGTCTGTCAACAAAACTGCAACTGCTCCGCAGAAATAAAATCACTTTGTAAAGCTGCTTTCTACCCTCTGACACAAACTAAATTTTTTTTTTCCCAACAACTTCTGCCCCAGGAGGAAAACACTGCAGCAAAGAAGACATTGATTGGTACAAATCTTACACCGTTTGTCGCTAAAAATAGAAATCTAGTGGTGTTGGAGGAGATGGGGCAGAGATGGATGTGAAGAGGAAACAGCAGGAGTTTCTCCTTGTGTCCCAGAGCTGTCCGGGCTCCATGACGGACAAAAACAAGAGGTTTAGGTCCGATGTGAGACGGGGCAGCTCTACAGCTGACGCTTTAAAACAAGTATTAAAGATAATATGTCAGGAAGTAAGCTTTGACTCATTAGAGCTGGTTTCAAAATAAAGAATGCAAAAACACAAAGCTAAACAAAAATAAATGAATTCATTTTAACCACGATTTGAACAGGTTTGTAGTTTTTCAGGGGGAAGAAACACACACACACACACTCAGTGGAGGACCACATTTGGCCAGCTGGCCTTGAGTTTAACGCATGCTTTAGATGTGTTAGTTTTCACCTCTTCTGGTCTTCTAGGATTAAAAGAAACCATAAGAATTGTTTTGTTGCTGTGAGGTTTTAAGCGTCAGTCTTTTATTTTTTTATGTTTTAATGAACTGCTTCTTTTCAGTGATGCAGCGTTTGCACTAAGATGAACTGTAATAACTGATGAGTTATCGCGCTGATTACAACAAACTGATTAGGATCTGGGTTTCTGGAGCCGCAGTCGGCCATTAAACCTTCATAACGGCTTGGTTGTTCCCTTTTCTCTCCTGATGAGTGGAGCTGCCGTTCGGCTCCTGTAGCGCCGCTCCCTGCAGGATTCGCAGCTTTGGCTGTTTGCCCGAGCTTCTGCTTTAGTGAAAACTTTTATTATAGTGGCTCAGAGATGCACAGGATCCCTCCTCCCTCTCCCACTTTCTGCTCAGGGCTCAGAGCTTGAAGTGGGAGCTAATGATGCTCCCCAAAAGAAACAAGTCTGTTAGGACACAAGCTTTAACCTTCTCCCTGTACTCAGGTTGTTCTGGGGCGTAAAGGCGAGCTCTGCTGCCTTTGGCTTGCTAATGTTTTTTCCATTTTCTTTCTCGCCGTGTCCCAGATGCCACAAGGACACCACTCACATCTGCCAAAACAAAACCCTGATGACAAAAGACAGGCACTTTTCACAAGGGACGAGCTGTCTTTTTCTTTTTGTTCCTTCTGAACGTACCAGTAGAAACCATCACAGTGCAGAGTAGGCTTTTTATGTAACGTTTAAAATTTAACAAACAATATGACACACAGAAGAAAGTGTTGGGATTTAGAATCTTAGAGTCTGTAGTTGTGAATAAGAAAACAAAGTACTTACGTCATGGATCAAAAATGACTAAATTAAGTTCCTAACCATTAACAAAATCTAATTACAGAATATACAGAGAAGGAAGTGCTGGTTATAAACACAGTGCAACTGTTTGTGAACTCTGGAGAACAGTGTTGTGGGATTCTAATGACAAGGCTAACAACTGTACAGGTTTAATGAGTAAACATACATCATGTGGGATGAGACTTCTCTGAAAGTTTTGTGTTTTGAGGTGTTTAAATGGGCTCTGCTTTGCTCTAAGTAGCTGTTAGCGTGACTGAGTCATTAGCTTGACTTTCAACAGCTGAGTAACTGTTATTTAGCTTGATTTTGAGTAATTGTTAGCTTGACTCTTAAGTTCCTGAAAAGCTATCTGTCTGGCCGTTAGCTTGAATCAGAGCTGTTGTTAGCTTGGCTCTTTGAGTGGCTAACTAGCTGTTAGTTAGTAATTTGGTAGTTGTTAGCTTGACTATGAGAGCTTGAATGACTGTAGGCTTGATTCTGAGAGGCTGTGTGGATGTTAGCTTGACTCTGAGAGGCTGTGTGGCTGTTAGCTTGACTCTGAGAGGCTGTGTGGCTGTTAGCTTGACTCTGAGAGGCTGTGTGGCTGTTAGCTTGACTCTGAGAGGCTGTGTGGCTGTTAGCTTGACTCTGA
>JARVJO010000125.1:17965033-17976897 GCA_031762555.1 Cynodonichthys magdalenae | reverse complement strand
TCTGAGAGGCTGTGTGGATGTTAGCTTGACTCTGAGAGGCTGTGTGGCTGTTAGCTTGACTCTGAGAGGCTGTGTGGATGTTAGCTTGACTCTGAGAGGCTGTGTGGCTGTTAGCTTGACTCTGAGAGGCTGTGTGACTGTTAGCTTGACTCTGAGAGGCTGTGTGGCTGTTAGCTTGACTCTGAGAGGCTGTGTGGCTGTTAGCTTGATTCTGAGAGGCTGTGTGGATGTTAGCTTGACTCTGAGAGGCTGTGTGGCTGTTAGCTTAATTATGAGAGGCTGTGTGGCTGTTAGCTTGATTCTGAGAGGCTGTGTGGATGTTAGCTTGATTCTGAGAGGCTGTGTGGATGTTAGCTTGAATCTTAGTGTCTGAGTGGATGTTAGCTTGACTCTAAGTTTCTTAGTGGCAGTTAGCTTGATTTTGAGTGCCAGAGTGGTGGTTATCTTGACTCTGAGTGGCTGCTAGCTTGATGCTAATTGGCTAAGTAGTTGTTAGCTTAGTGCTGAGTGGCTGTTAGCTCAATTCTGAGTGGCTGAATGACTGTTAGCTTGACTCTTGAGTTTCTTAGTGGCCGTTTGCTTGATGCCAAGTGGCTGAGTAGTTGTTAGCTTGATGCTGAGGGCCTGAATGACTCTTAGCTTGACTATGAGTGGCTGAATGGTTGGTATTCGATATCTTGACACCAAAATGAGAATTTCTCCCAGATTCTTAAACTGACATCACTCAGGCTGCAGTCTAATGCAGGTAACATACCACCTGCTCATAATTACTCCATATAACCCCATATAAAACAAAACAAATATTACCTGTAAGCTAAAATGGCCAACCTAATAATAATTTATTGCTATTTATTTCTGGATATATTGGTGTGTGTGTGTGTGTGTGTGTAAATATAAATATTTATGTGTGTATTAAATCAGTTAAATTGCTTTTAGAGTTTTAACTATTACATTTAGGTAGATTTTATTTAAAACAAAAAAGATTAAAGTCCAAATGCTAATTGCTGCTCACCTTTTTTGTTAGATGTCACAGTTTGTCTTTAAGTGTTAAATTCACAGGTTAGTATCTGGGACAATCCCAACACCTTTTTTTTTTGTATTTTATTTATTTACCTGCATGTTTCCTGCTTCCCTCACCTCCCTAGTCTCTCTAACCACTCTTCACCATAGCTGCATACTGATTTCCCCCGCAAGTATATTTAAATAAAAGCTTCTGTACGTATAATTGTGCCTGTACGAGCAGAGTGGAGGCGGCTAGGAGGCTGTGATTCGCTGCTGATGACTGAAGCGAGGAGGGAGGTGTGCATTGATGAAGCCAGAGAGAGGGAGGCAGAGAGAAGAGCTTCTTTTCTCTCTGCGACTCAGGCAACCAGCTCTCCTTACCTCTTGTCCTCCTCCTCCTCCTCAGCAGCGACGGCAGACAGAAAACAGGAATTGGATTAAAATAAAAAACACAATAAAAGAAGGATTCAGCAAAAAAAAGACGAGGCAGGGATGGGAGACATCGGAGCATTTTTCCCTCAAACACCCACACCCCCGCCGACTGTGAGATGAGATAAAACCAGAGCGGAGAGAGAGAGTGAGGGGAAAAAAAGAAAGACGAAGGGGATAAAAAGATGTCAGCGGAGCTCTACTCGTGGACGGAGAGACGGAGGAAGAAGTGAAGCAGATAATCGGACAGTCAACTCTGTAAAACTGCAGGGATCCATTTTCATTTGGAGCAACAGGATTGCTGTCTTCTCTGCTTTTTTCTTCAGTTTTCTTGTTTATATCTGTAGGATTGTGACGAAACCACGGCCACTCTTTGGAATCCCAGCTCTAAAGTCCATCCATCCATCCCTCCCACCCCGTTTCTCCCTCCTTTCTTACAGTTTTTACATTTATATAAGCGTAGAAAAGCTTTGTTGCACAACCCTGCGTGTCCTTTCTTTCTCCATTTCCACATTTCACACCCATCTGTTTCATGCTGGCTGTCCGTTCACACCTCTGCCATCTGCGAGAGTGTTCTTCAGAAGTGGATTCAGCGTGTCGCTTCCTGTCGAGACCACGTAAAGAGGCGGATTTATCCAACAGCCTCGTTTTTCTTCAGCGGAGAAAGGAGAAA
Source organism: Cynodonichthys magdalenae (assembly GCA_031762555.1). Lineage (NCBI taxonomy): Eukaryota > Metazoa > Chordata > Actinopteri > Cyprinodontiformes > Rivulidae > Cynodonichthys > Cynodonichthys magdalenae. The sequence goes on along the minus strand of JARVJO010000125.1, from coordinate 17,974,793 downwards.
AAAAAAAGTTGTGAGTGATTCTAAGCTGCAGGGGGAGGGTCTCGCCCACCTGGAGGATGTATAAAACATGTCTGTGTGATCAATAATTCAGCATCAGGTGTTTCCTGCTGACAATCTTGTGGTTTCATCCCTGCTGATTGCTCCGACAGCAGCTTGATAATGCGTCTCAGCCTCCACTGATCACCAGCTGCTCCCTGCACACCGACCTCCCCATCCAGAACCATTTTTTCCCCCTACTTTTTAAACTCACTAAGACTCAACCATCGGTGATCTTTGGGCTCAGCTGTGTAGTCACTGCTCTCCGAACATGATCGGCGTCAACAGCCTGCACTCAGCGGGGCGCCTCCGCTCACGCTCGCTTTGCACTGTACGCTACGGGCGGGACTTCCGGATGATGGACCCGTTCCGCTATCCCAGAACCCCACGCTCGCGTTCGCTCAAACCACTCGTGTTTCCGGACTTGCTGGGCAAAGCTCAGGACGGGCAGAACCACCCGCAGGCCAGAAAGAGGAGGAAGGTACAGAAAAGTGTCCTGGTTTTAAAATAATCAACAAATATTATTTATCTGTGGAAAATGGAGGCTGAATGTTTTTCCATTATCAAGCCACCTTCCATGCCAGAGCTTTATAATTGTACCATCTTATGTAACAAACCGACAGAGTTATAAACATTTAGGTTAAACCCTAAAAATAAAATGACCCTTTGCTGTCTTCTCTCTGATCCCACAGACTGATCGAGTCTTATCAATTTATACTGATTCTCTCTTTGAGCTCTCTCAGCATTTACAGCAATATGTTTTCATGTGATCCAGACTTAAAGGTAATTCTTAGAGAATAATACAACAGACAAACTCAGCTGTGACACAGATTCTGTTTTTGTATCGACCCATATTAGAGGTGTGCTGGTACGGGTAGGGTATAGAAACCATGATGTGTTAAAGGGATAGTAAAGTGGGGTTCTGCTAAATGATTACAAACAATTAAAGGTACTTGTTACAAAGTATGAACTCAAACTTCTGCATATTTTACTCAACTAATCAGAGCATAAATACCTGGTTTTCCCATAACTCCAGACTGGAAATAATTTTAAATGCCTAAAAATCCTTATAGGCGTCTAAAGGTGGATTTATAATTTCTGCAATTGGTATAAAAAATAAATATTTAGTTGAATTCAAAACTTTGATTCAGAATCCTGCACTCTGATTCGTTGTCTTCTGTCATTTTGTATTTTTGGAACCAGAGTCTGCTCACTACAGATACAGACCTTTAAGTCTCACCTAATGTTTTTAAATCAGGTTTTTCTCTACTTATTTTTGCAATCTAACCACTAACAGACATTAAAATGTTAAAATGTTCAGCTCATTTAGGAAAAGTTTAACCTTTGTTTTTTGCCACATTAAAATCTTCAAATTATTTAAAAACATTCTGTTTGAAATTGGCGTCAGCTCAGTTTTTGTCTTTTTATCTTATTTTTAGCTTTTAGGTAGTCCTTTTAATTATTTCTATTCAGTTTATATACACAGCGTCAAGTCACAACCTACGTCGTCTCAGGGCACTGTACAAACTGTGTTAAAATACTTTTAGCTTCTAGCTACCATAGTGCTACTTTTAGCTTCTAGCTACCGTACTACAATACTTTTAGATTTTAGCTAGTCCTTTGCTACTTTTAACTTCTAGGTACAAATTTAATTACTTACATCTTGTAGCTACTGTTTTCTTCTTTTAGCTTCTACTAGCCACTGTTCTGCTAGGTTTAGCTAGACTTTTGTTACTTTTACATTTCAGTGAGGTTTTTGCTAATTACTGCTTCTAGCTCAAGTTTAAGTACTTTCAGCGTTTTGCTAACCTTTTGCTACCGTTGTGATGCTTTTAGGTTTTACTTATTTTTTGTTACTTTTAGCTGCTGTTTTGCTTCTTTTGGCATTTAGCAAGCATTTTGCTTCTTGGTTATAAACTTCTTTGTGTTGTACTGTACGAATCATGGCTCATAAATAAACTTTGACCGATTTTAGCTTATAGCTCATGTTCTGCTTCATATAGATTTAACAACTCAGTTTTAGTTCATTTTAGCCATTCGGTGCTCAGAACTCACTGCATGTTTGCAGAAATGTTTTTTTATGAAATGTTTGGCTTTTTTTAAATCTAAGTCCAACCTGCTTGGTTTATTTTGAGTTTTTTGTATCATTAATTAAGAGCAACAGAAAAACAGCTGAGAGGAAATACGTTTTAATGAAGGGAGTTAGTTTTTAACCTCCTCTGGCTCTGTAGCGACAGTCAGGACTGTCAGTAAAATATCAAGTAGGAAATCTGTTTGACAGCAGAGGAATGATGGAGGGCAGCAGGAAGCCATCAGGGTGCAGCGATAAAGATGGAGGCAGCTGACGGATGGATGTGACAGCTGAAGGGATGAAGAGGACCCTTACGGGCATTTCATCACCGCCCCTTTCACCTTTAAATCCCTGAAGACCGCCCAACCATTCACACTCATTAACAGCTTTAACCATAAAAACTGCTGCTGCTGTTGTGACTTTTAATCAAACAAAATTGGATTCATTCAGGAGTTTGACTCTAATCAGGTTCACCTCCAGTGTTTTTTTTTTTTTTGCCTTTGAAACTCGGTCTCATCAGAAACTCGTCCAGAGCATCATGAATATTAATGTTCATCCAGCCGAGATCATTAACAACTTAGTTCTGTTTCATCCTTTTTACTGTAAGATTTCAGCTCTTTAGTTTTAAACTCATAAATTTTAAAATCCAAACGAGACTGAAATACAGATGAGCTCAGATTCAAACAGAACAAACTGCTTCTGTAGCCTGAATGTTGTTGACATCAAATATTGATGGTAAATTTGTTCCTGTAAGCATTTTAAGCAGAGATCCACCTTCAAAAGTTTTTTTTTATGTTTGTCAGGGTAAGTAAAAGAGTGTCAGGACCAAAGAAAGTCAATCCAATTTGATGAACTTTAATCTATATTTGAATGTTTAATGATTATTTATTTGTATCTATTATGAGGCACAAAGTGTAAAATAAAATGCAAAAAAATGTCACAAACACATTTAGCTCACTTTCTGAGTTTAAAATCCTACTTAAACGTTTTCCGCTAACATTTTATTGTTATTTAGCTCAATTTTCTTACATTTTGCTTAATTTTACTAAATGTTAAATTAAAATCTTAAATATTATACGTAAATATTAAATCCTAAATCTAAATGTTGAAGTTTACATTTAAGTAATTCAGAATGGAACTCAGCCCTTGCTGTTGTCGTCTTACATAACTGCTCAAAAATACTATTTTTTTCTATTTTTTGTAAGAGAACCTAGTCAGTCTTTTAGGATCATCTCAGCTTGAGATAAAAATATCTAATATGTGGTCGATGGGAAAGACCAGCAGTCAAATCACTGACCTTCTAATTTAGGAACAGCTCAATTTAAAATGCAGTTTTTACCTTTCAGTCACCCAGAATTAAAGAACATTGTTCTCTCTGGACAGCAGTGACTCTGGGGATGAATCTGTCTTCCTGCAGGTCTATAATGTGATTTTAGTTCTGAAACTAGATTTAGGTCTATGGTGATTGGTGCTAATGTAAATAATGAATAGCTTGATGGATTGTCTGGGCTCGGTGCTGACGGGCCGTGTGCTCGGTGCAAAATGGCTTCGTTTCTGTTGTGTTGACAGCACCGGGCTGATCAGATGATTGATGGCTCAGCTGAGGGCAGTTTGAGTCTTCAGAAAACAAGATGATATTTTTCTGACTGTAGTCAATTGAATGAAACCAGCTTGTTTAGCGCTCAAATCAAAATAAATCTGTTAATACGATTGTCTTGTTTTTACTCTGCAGGCTCTCTACAACTCAATCAAGAACCAGAAGCTGCAGTGGACTCTGTAAGTAATCTGAAGTATTTTATTTACTTTTTACTGCTTTTACTTTGTTCTGCTTCAGATTTTCGCTGCATTGTTTTGTGATTTCTTTTAAACAAACACTGAGGAGTGGAGGGTGTTGAATAACGTGCTAACGCTAATAATGACGTGTTTGTTGTCTGGTGTTTGAAGGATACATTATTGTGTCAAGGGTTGCTATTCTGGATCACAGCTTCAGAGCACCTCGGAGATGCCAATTAAGTCGCTGGCTTTTCCGAGCTTTGTTGCCATAGCGACGGCACCATGGTTACGACTCCGTAGCTACCACATTGCTCTTTCCTCTCTGCGTCCTCTCTGCTGCAAACACAACAGATAGACGAGCTGCAAACGCGCGCGGCGAATGCGTCCGTGTGCGTTCGTGAAAACATTGTTCTTCCAGAAGACAAGACTGAGGGGAGAGTATCCCTGCTTCAAATGGCTCCTCACCTGCATCCTGTGCAAAGGTGTGACCACAGCCTCCCACCAACTTTCCAAAAATAGCTTCAGCTTCAGAAGGCAGCAGCAGCGTGCCGAAGAAAAGTGGTCAGAGGAGCAGATCGAGTTCAAACATCTCCGCCGACACGTAGACAGCTGCTTAAACGCTGAAACTGGACCTCAGGGAGGAAGAGGAATCATGTCGGTTTCACACACAAGGACAATCCACAGATAAAGACGCAGCTCACAGCTGCACAGGAACACAGTGAAACATCGTAAACAGTGGTGGGCACAGTTCTGCTAATCCGCTAAGTAACTAATAGCAGAACTAATTTTATGAGCAGCGCTTTAGCGTTTGCACCAAGTTTGTAAACCTTTATCTCATATAACTTTATTTATTTACTTTTATTTCGGTTATCTCATTTACATTTACAAGTAACACACATCAATTACACAAAAATAAAACATTAAAAAAAGAGCTAAGTTAAACAAAAGCAGGTTTGAAATAACAATTTTCTTTAAAATGTGTTTAAAATATCTCAGTGGGATCAAACTGGGCAGTTTCAGTTCTTGCTGCAGTGTATTCAAGGAAGATGAGGCAAAAAAGGAGTTCTGTGTGAACTGATGGGACACTGAAATAAATAAAACCCTGGGAGAGTAGACTATAACAACGATACTGACTTTGCATGACAATAGATTATGGTGCCATCAGCGTATAAATGCAAACTGGCCTCAGTAACATTTTGCCCAACATTATTGACATAAATTGAAAACAGTAAAGGACCCAGAATTTAATCTTATGGGAGACCTTTCATAACTTTCAAATGATTTGATGAGAAACAACTGTTGACATCCAGACAAAAAACGGCTGACTGTTTGCTCTAAAAGACCAATCTCTGAAAGCTGCTGACCGAGGATGGAATGATCTGTGGTGTCAAATGTTTTTGACGAGGCAATTAAAAATAAAAACATCTGCTAACTTATTTTTTCTACTAAGTTCTAAATCTTCTCATTTAATGTGTTGTTTTGTAAACTTTCAGTTCAATAAAGCTTACCAATAAAAATTAAAATATCAACTCAGAGGGAAGCTGAAGGGATAATATGACTTTTTACGTGTCACATGACGAGACGTGATTGCAGCGGTGGAAAGCTGCTGCATATCAGATGTTAAAACTAAAAAATTGAAACATATTTAGAAAAAAAAATTGGTAATTTTATATTGAATGGCAACAATACATCTCAAAAATGTTGAATGCGAAACAGCTGGAGGAACATTTTGCAACTATTTACATTAAAATGACGAACATTTTAGAATTAAAGATGAGCAGGGCTTCACCAGCCTGCGACAAATACTTTCATATAAAGTTCAAACTCAATAAAAATAACAAATTTTACTTTTAAATTTGTTTTGTTTGGTTTATTTTGAACATGTTAACTACTGTATGTGCAGACAATCATTTTAACCACAGAAGAGAGAAACAAAAGATAAAGAAAAACTAATAAAAAAAAATTCTAATTCTAAGGTGCACAAGTACCACTACACTTTGTGTAGCTCACATGTTGAAAACGAAAGGGAAGAAGTGTTATTTAAATCCACCCTTCACCATTAATTATCAATTTTTACTAATCTAATTGTTTATTAATACAACCATTAATGGAAAGAATAGACATAATTACAATATTTACATACTATTTCATACTACAGAATAATCTTTATAATTAATGAAAATAATCATTTTTATATGCTTTCTTTTAAACAATTTTATAAAACTGTATTAATATAATAAAAGAATTTAAGGGCTGAGAGAAGTTGAATTTTGAACTTTTTAAAATCTACAGATGCCACGTCCATATTTGGACTGTTTTTAACAAAAAAAAAAAAACCTGATTGTTCTGATGGGGGTGCATTAGTGCCTCTGGCATGGGCAGCTTATACATGTGGAAAAGCATTGAAGACTCCTGCCGAAACAAACAAACAAACAAACTGACAAACACGCTTCTTGTTACAGGTGTGTGTGTTTTCTGCAGATATGTTTTTATTCTGTGCTCCAGCTTTGAACGCCGGTTGTTATTTCATGCCCACGCAGAAAAAAGGCGCGCACACACGGTCCGCTGTCAGCGGTGCACCCACATGTTTGTTCGCTCACAGACGTGTGCAGCGAACGCCGGCTTCAGGAGCGAATGCCCGCCTCAGGAGCGGGGGTGGAGGGCAGAGGGAGAGGCAGCGAGCTCTGAGAGACTCATCAGGTCCGGCTGCTGAGGGAGGCTGAGTCCTGAACCGACGGGGAAGTTTATTTATTGTTGGAAAGGAAAGTTTGAGATTCTATTTCTAACGCGGTGTCCAACTAAAGACCAAGCAGTCCTTGATGAAATGCATATTACCCACCAGCTTTCATTCATTTCCACCTTTCAAACAAACAATCTGTAAAACAAACTAAATTCTGAGTTAAACAGAATAAAATTCTCGTCTGGATGAATTATCGTTTCCTCACTTCACTGTGTTCTGAGAGCTTCGTCCGTTTGGTCCACTGACTCAGCGTCGCAGGTGAAACCAGGCCAATCTGTTTCCAGTGACAACCCGTGTAGCACACATTACCCAGCATGCACCTCTTTGTGTTTGTGTTCATTCATCATCTACAGACTGAATGTTCTTATTTTGTTTTTTATTTTCTTTCTTTTTAATTGTTTTTCCTTTTTAATTCCGTTACATTTTATTTCACTTTTTCCTTTCCTTCATTGTCCTCTCCTCTCCTTGTCTGTGGACGGATGGAGGAAGAGGCCGGCGGTTACCAGGCAACAGCCTACGTGCCTGTTGGCTCTGTCGCCGCCTCTCCTCCTCTCGGCGAGGCCTACACGGGGTTAACTGCTGTTATCTTCTTGGCTACTCATGGTTCTCAGGAGGGGCGTCCAGCCTTTTTCTATTTTCAGCTTGAACTTTTGCCTGGGTGCCACTTGGTGAGGTAACAAGTGGAGTTTCTGTTTCCTCGCCCAGAAGATGCACCTGATGCTGTAGCCTGATGCTAACAAGACAAATCTGTTTTTTTTTTAAACAGTAAACTAATAAGAGATTATTTATAAAATATCAAGATTAGTTTTTTTTTCACCCAAGCATTTAGTTTGAAAAAAAGATTTAAAAATTCAATAAATCAGTCTGATGGCACAGCACTCTGTTAAAATGTTTATTTTTATAAAATTAAAAAAAATTGTTCTTAAACCCAAACAATTAAAATATTTACAGATAAACATTTCAAACAAAAAAATGAAGAATGTATCTCAAAGTCAGCTGCAGCAGATCATCAGCACGCACCTTCTGACTTTTTTTAAAAATCTGTCTCAGCACTGTTTAGACTGCGTGTGTAACCAACAGGCGGTCAGTTGGTCCAAACCTGTATAATATAACGAACCTCAGGAGGCGGGGGGGGGGGGGGTATAGGGACTCTGACATGAACGCAGCTCGTCCATGGGCAAGCAGCTGCTGCCGTGAGCTCCTCCCCGGTCCCACAGCACCGACAGACAGATCAGTCCTCACAGCGTCGCTCCCAGCTGCAGATTGATCAGACGCTGCTGCTGACTGATCCAAATGTAACATTTTCTATAGGTAAAATTATCACTGCAATAAAATAACTGTTTTTTTGTCACTTTTACGGTGGATTGCATCAACTGTTACAGAAGACATTAAGGATTCAGGTTCATTTAGATCTTGGATTTGTGGGACCTGATTCACTGTGAGGACTTGAATCATTAACTTGAGTAGATCAGGAGCTCTAAACCACAGCATAACAACTGAAGTATATTTTTATATAAATTATTAGCCTTTGTCTGTTTTGATCAGTCATGTTTGTTTTGACAGCTGAGTTAAAAAATAAACTTTGTGCGTAACTTTTATTTCAACTAAGATTTGGAGTGTTTTAGTGATCTTTAGTTTCCTGTCTATAGCAAGAATTACCACAGAAGTTGTAGATAAAGACTTTCTTTAAAGCCAGAGCTTTAGTTGCAGTTTGAGGATCCTGTCCTCCTGTGAAGTCAGACAGAGGTGTTTCCTCAGAGCTGAAACGGTACGGATGATGTTTTCATCCTGGAGAGTGGACTCACTTCTCAGGAGAGGAGAGGAAAACACACAGTGAAAGCTTTGAAGACAATGTCCCGGCAGCGATGTGAGGGTTTTTTTAAGTCCTAACTCAGACTGAAGTCTCAGCAGGACCTGGTGTCCCATGCTGCAGAGACAAACAGACAGAAGAATGATGATGTGTTTATCCACGCTGCTGATGAGACGTGACACGTAAGTGTCCGTCATCACGGGGATCTGTTTTTTTGTTTATTTTCTTTTTCTTCTGTCTCCATAGTGATGAGGAGGAGCTGCGGAAGTCGTTTTCGGAACTGGGGGACAGTCTGTGCGACTCGGATACGTCCAGGTCCATGAAGAGAGAGGACAGCAGCGGGAAGCTGGTCTCAGAGGGGACGAAGCCCACGGGGATGCTGCTCTACAAGAACGGGTTCCTGGTCCGTAAAGTCCACGCTGACTCAGACGGAAAGAGAAGTACGTCAGAAGTTTGGGTTATTTTGCTAACAGGCAGATGGTTAATTCACTCTTATTTAGGTTTCGAGACAAATCAACTGTTTGTGACAGGGTTGGTGTTTTTATTTTAGTAATTTTAATGATCGTGTTTTCTTCTCTCTGCAGCACCGAGAGGGAAGAGAGGCTGGAAGACTTTCCACGCCATCCTTAAAGGGTTAATTCTTTATCTGCAAAAAGTAAGATTCTCACATTATTATATGGTGTAAATGTAAATAAAAACAAAATGCAAAGTTTTGCAAATCTCATAAACCTGTATTTTGTTTAGTTGAGCAAAGTAAACATTTAAAATGTTGAAACTAAGAAATTGGACCTTTTTTTTAACCTTGTCCTGTCCGGCAGTGTGAAACTCAGAATTAACGTCTGAGTGCCCAGGTCACCATGATGCGCCACTTGATATATATTTAAACTTTATTAGAAATGCCTTTGGGATTATTTAGAAATTGGACCATTTTTAGGAGGAAAATATGATAATTTTTACTCTCAAAGATGGTCCATGTTTCCAGCTGTGAAGCATCTCTTCTTCTCCTAACATCAGTCTGTAAATGTCCAGGACCTGAGGAGACTGGTTCTGGAGGTTTTGAAGCAGGACAGACTTTTATTGGTCACATATAAATAAAGAAATCTACTCTGGTTTTGGAAATTCAAGACGGTCGCAACAGCAATCTTGAAATGGCTATAGAGTTATTGAGCTGGAATTTGTTGTGGTGTAAATTGCGATTGTTAGTCCCAGTTTAAGCTAACCACTTATGCTAACTTTACAAAGAGGTATAATTCTGTCACGAGTGGCAAGGTGTGGTGGACCCAGATGCAGGTAGGCAAGCAGGCAAGACGAAAGTTCAAAGTAAAATAAA
>JARVJO010000125.1:17938084-17948159 GCA_031762555.1 Cynodonichthys magdalenae | reverse complement strand
CGCCATGTGATTGGCTGATTAGAAATTAAGTGTTAACGAGCAGTTGGACAGGTGTACCTAATAAAGTGGCCGGTGAGATGTATCATCTATGATGAGTTGTACAATATTAACCCAAATACTCATTTAATGATGTAGAATTTCTGTTAGAAGAATACAAATTTAAATCAAAACCATTGAAACATCACTTTAACATCCATTATGACTTTAAGTTGTTGCATTTTTGTTTATTTAAGGTTTGATTTCAGAACCCAGAGATGTGTTGATGAAAATGTTTAGTTATAGATGACAAAAAGACGCAGTGATGTCATCACGACTTGCTTTCCTTCCCCTCAGATTGGATCATATTAACGTTGTGACGGCTCAAGACGTCCCAGATGAAATCAAACACATCGCCTTAAATGATCTTCCACTCTTGGCCATGGAGTACTGCTCCAGAGGGGACCTGAGAAACGTGAGAAACTCTCTGACTTTTCTTTAAGTTAAAGTCCAGCCAGAAGGTTTTACTTGATGCTCCAGGAAATTATAGAACCTCAAAATTATAGAACCTTGAGATTTCTGTTTTAATTTTTGTTTAGGGGAATATTAAAAGTGTCAGTTTAAGAAATGTTTTTTTTTGTTCCAGTGTAAAAAATGTGTCTTTGTAACAAACTGCATGTTTTAAAATTATCTTTATTTTATTTTTTGTTGCAGGTGCTGAGCAGACCTGAAAACTGCTGCGGTCTGAAGGAGAGCGAAGTTCTTCTTTTACTCAACGATGTTGGTACGTTTCGCCTTTTCTTCCTTTTAATTTTTTCAGTCAGATATGACTTTTAGAGTTTTTTTTTATTTAATCACCTTCGTCTGATCCAGGATCTGGTATCCAGTATCTCCATGAAAACAAGATCATTCACAGAGACCTAAAACCTGAAAACATTGTGCTCCAGGACTACACCGGAAAGGTTAACTCTCTCTCTCTTCTCTCTGCTGTTTAACTTCATGTCTCTGAAACTAAATCAGTTTAATTTACTCCTCCGTCTACAGCTGGTTCACAAAATCATCGACTTGGGTTACGCCAAAGACCTGGACCAGGGGAGTCTGTGTACGTCCTTTGTTGGAACACTTCAGTACCTGGTAAACAACTCATCTAATATTTAATAGTCGTGTATATTTATTTAATGTAACTTTTGTTTTTTTACAACAACTTCTCTTTTTGTCTCTGCAGGCGCCGGAGCTGTTTGAGAACAAGGCGTACAGCGTTACCGTGGACTACTGGAGCTTTGGCACCATGATCTTTGAGTGCAGCTGTGGTTTCCGTCCGTTCCTGCACAACCTGCAGCCCGTTCAGTGGTGAGATGTCCCCACGTTTTATGTGGGAGTGATTAGTTATACCAGACAGACGAGCTCGATGACAAGACCAAAAACTTAGATCTCTGTGTTGGAGCCTTGTAAAAGTGATGTTTATTCATTGTATTAATGCTTGTTTGTCTTTTGCACAGTGCAAAATAACTAAAAATTGTCAGTTTTTTATTCTCCAGACAGACTAATTTCTGCCTTAAAATGACTTTTTTCCGGTCAAATAGATTGTATGATAATCATAACATTGTAACAGGTTAAATAACATTTTACCATTCTGTTTCATACAGAATCTCTATCCAACAGCTTATTTGTAGTCCTTGTCTGACGCTATGGTCCACAAAAAAAACAATTGATCACATATTAAGCAGAATCTAACTGTGATGGGAGCACTTCTGCTCCTGAACAGATTTAAGGTTTGTTGTGTGTTGATTCAGGTTTTTTTGTTATTTTTACAGGGCCAGCAAAGTGAAGCACAAAGGTCCAAAAGACATCATGGCCATAGAGGAACCTAACGGTGAAGTCCGGTTCTCGACACACCTCCCCTACCCGAACAATCTCAGCAGGTCAGCAGGATAAACATGATCACATGTTCTGATCCTCACCTGTACTACCAGGAGGAAGTGGATTTTATCAGACGCTCATTGATGGTTTTGTTCTGTAGAACTCTGCTGGAGCCAATGGAGACCCTCCTTCAGCTGATGTTGAAGTGGAATCCACAACAGAGAGGGGGTGCATTAAACCCTCAAACCAAGAAACCACAGTGTTTTGACCTAATTGATGAGATACTAACAATGAAGGTGAGTTTCTGGAGGATCTGTTGATTTTTACAGGAAACTCTCCTTAGTCTGAACAACTAAATTAAAAACAATTGTTTTAGGTCGTCCACATCCTCAGCATGACCACCGCTCAGGTCCACTCCTTCAAGCTGACTCCACACGAGAGTCTCCACAGTCTGCAGCTGAGAATTGAGGCCGAAACCAGGATTGAGGTGATGAACCAGGAGCTGCTGCAGGAGACCGGAGTGTCTCTGGACCCCAGGAAGCCGGCAGCTCAGTGTGTCCTGGATGGAGTGGTACGTAGCCGAGGCGGAGATTTAAAGTTGTTCCTGTCGGACGGCAGGTTGGTTTTATTTTTAATCTGTTGACGTCTTTCTGGTTTATCCTGATGGTTTGTAGCAAAACATGGTTTGACTCAACATAAGGAGTTCTGGCTTCTTCTGTTGGAACATTTTATTTAAATTTGATCAAGTTTTTATTTATTTTTTTTACTAGACATTATGTTTTCTTCAAAAATCAGTGAATGAATTGACTGAAAAAGCTAAAACTGAAGCAGAACACTAAACTACTATCAACTTTAAGGAGCAAAATGCTAACTACGAAAATGTAAAAGTAGCAAAAACGCTGGTTAAAGGCTAAATATAGTAAAATGTAAATTAAAATATAATGGTTAAAATGCTACCTAAAAATAACTAATGGCTATGTAACGGCTAAAATAAGCAAAAGGTGAACCAAATTCTAAGTTAAGAACATTACCTAAAAAGTAGTGAGGGGTTAGCTAAAAGCTAAAAGTAGCAAAAAACACTTGGCTAATAGCTCAAGAAGCAAAAGTTTAGCTGGTGGTTAATGGTAACAAAAGACTGTCTAAAAGTATTAAATGGATAGCTAAATATTTAAACTGTTTGGCTACAGGCTCAAGTGGCAAAAAAAGGGTATTTAAAAGATAAAAGTAGCAGAACTTGGCTAACGGCTCAAGTCGAACAAGGCAAGTTAAATGTTGCAACTTGATAGCTAAAGACTTAAGTAGCAAAAGTGGGTAGCTAAAAGTTCAAGAAAAAAAAATTTATCTCCGAGCTGAAAGTAACGTAATAAAAGAAAAATATTCAGAGAACTGTAGCAGATTTCAAACAGGACATTTTTAAAAGAACTGAAAATATCTGTGTTTTTCTGTGAGGAGAATATTTGTTAATAAAGTTCAATAACCTGAAAATGATCAGTTATAAAAAGCAAAAATCACAACAACCATCTCCTGAATTAGCAACATTTTTGTTAGTGAAAGTCTGCAGAAGTATTTAGCTTGTAGAAAGAAAAACAAAAGAGAAATGCTGAGTCAGCGTTCACACAGTTGTAAGGTTTGTTTGAGCTTCAGGGATCTCTCTTTTTTTTTCTTTTCTGCTCTCTGAGAAGTCAGACGCTTCTTTCCCTCTCTCCTGCCTCCCTTATCTTCCCTGCTTTGCTGCTTAGAGGCTCCTTTACTTTTTCATCTGAAACCAGAAATTATGGATATTTCTATTTTTATGGATTTAGTTAGCTGGTCTCTCAATGAAATTTTGGAACAAATTTTCTTCCATGGAGGACATGTCAAAGGTGGGACCTCTGTTCGACTGGGACTAGCAACTCCCTACAATACATGTTTAGATTCTGATCATTCGATTTCTGGTGATTGGCTTGGTGGTCTCCTGGTGTATTGCAAAACAGTGCCGGCGGCTATTCAGGCCATTTCTCAGCTGCCTGACCAATATGAAGGAATGCCGTGCTTTCAGCGCTCAGACTCAAGCCCTGTGCGAGCTGGGACTCTGTCTGTAAGTGGTTCTTGCTGAGGGTCGCGGGCCGGCTGTGGTCCCTGGAATTCGCTGGCGAGATGGAATCAGATGTTCTATTTTATTTTTTTCCTCATCAATCCTTATGGGTTATTTCATTTTTCTTATATGGGTAGCGCCTCCTCATGATGTCCTTTCATGAGGATGATCCTTGCTCTGTGCAGGGGTCTATGGCTGCAAGACCTGGTCACCTGTTCTCCTCTGTTTGTTTGTTTTGTCTCTCTTGTGAATGGGTGTTCTGAACTGTAATTTCATTGTGCTTTGTACAGTGACAATAAAGGTTTATTCGATAAATCATTTCTTTCTTTATGTCCTCTGCAGAGAGGTTGGGACAGCTACATCGTCTACTTGTTCGACAAAAGCATTACAAACTACTCTGGACCTCTGAACGCCAGACGGCTGCCTGAGAAAGTCAACAGTATTGGTGAGTTTATATTTATTGTTTTGTTCTATTTGTTGTTGTGTTATCATTAATAAAACGTTTAAGTTTATTTCAAATGCTTCCCTGAGATTTTGAGTGTCGACTCTTCTTTCTTCAGTTGAACTAAGTGTCACGTTTTTAACTTTGCAGTACAAGATTCCAAAGCGCCACTTCCACTGATTCTGTTAAAGAAAGTCTGGGGTGAAGCTGTGAGCTACATCTGTGGTCTGAAGGATGACTACAGCAGACTCTTCCAGGGCCAGAGAGCCGCCATGTGAGTCACAACTCATTCATAATTATTTTACTGCATGTCATGAGATAAATAAGCCAGGATCCCCAAACACTAGGCCAAAGACTGGTACTGGTCCATGGATCAGTTGAAGCCAGGCTAGACAGAAATGTCAAAAAAACTTTATCTGCGCTATTTTTCACATACTAGCAAACGTAGTAGCTAACAAACCCACAAGCTAACATTAGCATTAGCAGACCTACAAGCTGACCCATCAATGTTACAAACTAACCCAGCAAACCTACAAGCTAATCTAGCTAACATTAACAGATGTACAAGCTAACCCAGCTAACATACAAGCTAACATTAACCGATGTACAAGCTAACATAGCAAACCTTACAAGCTGTCATTAACAAAATTAGTAGAAAACTAATGTTTCTTAGAACTTTTACCCCACTGGTCCTTGGAAAAGTTTTCTTGTATGAAAGTGGTCCATGATACTAAAACAGCTGGGACTGCTGATTTCAAAAACTGTATTTTGTTAAAATATAGATTATTATAGGTGAATTCATTGTTATGAACACTGTTGTTCACCTTCAGTCTTTTTCCTCCTCTTCCTCCAGGTTGAGTCTCCTGCGCTACAACACCAACCTGACCAGGTATAAAAACAGCATGTTCGGTTTCTCTCAGCAGTTAAAAGCCAAGCTGGACTTCTTTAAGAGCAGCATCCAGTACGATCTGGAAAAGTACAGTGACCAAATGCATTATGGGATATGTGAGTGCCTCCTGCAGCTGTTTGTGCTTGATGATGTTTTGTACTTTTAATGCACCAAACAAGATTGTGTTTTTTTTCTTTAAAGCCTCTGAGAAGATGCTGAAAGCCTGGCAGGAGAATGAAGAAAGAGCTGCAGCTTTTTCACAGGTAAAGAGGATTTATACATTTTTTTAAATGCTCTGTTGATGGTTAGTAAACTGTTTTACTGCTGTTTCCTGTTTGTCATGCAGGTGGCAGAGGTGACCCATCTGGATGATGAGATCATGGCTCTGCACTCTGAGATTGTTGAACTCCAGAGGAGCCCATACGCCCGGCGCCAAGGAGACAAGATGGAGCAGCTGTAGGTGTTGTGGTAGACAGAGATTTAAAGAGTTTCGTGCTGCTCTAAAGGCAAACAAACCAGAGTTAAATTTCTTTCAATTTTTTTATTTTTGCAGAGAAGAAAAAGCGATTGAGCTCTACAAACAGCTGAAGATGAAATGTAAAGGTAAGAAACTTTTTTTATTGTCAGTATAACATAAAAACATGTTATTTGACTGGATGGTTTTCTCTCAGTGCCCGACTCAGATGGGACCAGCGACAGCTCCGAGATGGTGAAGGCCATCGTCCTGACGGTCCAGAACCAGGACAAGGTCCTCAAAGATCTGTACACCCACCTCAGGTAAGACCGGAGCATTAAGAATACCAAACCTTACAGGTTAAAGGTTTAAAGTCACAAATCTGAAAGCACCTCTGTGTTTTTTACTCCACTTGTCTCACCCTCACAGTAAGATCCTGATCAGCAAACAGAAGATTATCGACTTGTTTCCAAAAATTGAGAAAACTCTGGAGAGCATCAAGGATGCAGACAACACAGTGATGCAGATGCAGATCAAGAGACAAAAGGAGTTCTGGCATTTACTCAAGATTGCTTGTGTGAGTAGCTCTGTTAAGCTTCCTGCAGAGTCATCTACTGAGCTTAAAATAATACATTTTAATAGTCCTGATTCTCTGGACTCCACATGATGTGAATCCTTTAAACCAGTTTTGGATCAGAACAACATAATTGTTCAGGGAGATGTGCAGAATCAGAGATGTTTGCTCTTTCCTTTCATTTCAATAATTTAATTTAATATAAACGCAGTCATCTGAGACAGAACAGGGACCCAGCTAACAATCAGAATGACTTGCAGCTGTGCAAAGCTGGCATTTAAAGTCAGTGGAGACAGAGCAAGGAACCAGCAACCTCTCTTTGCTCATTTAATGGGCGGAGCTTGTTCCTGTTGTCCCATCCAGCCAATCAGATCAAACAAACTTGTGCAACGAGACACAAGTTTTTATGTTAGGATGAAGTATGCAGTTTATAAGACAAAACAATTTTTTGAAGATTTAGTTTTCTGGTTCTGCTGATGGAGATCCTCCTTATCAGGCAGCTTCACACCTCCAGGTGGTGCTGTTGATCCAATTTCACGGACACAGCTGCTACTTTTTAATCCAAATATGTACACAGAGAGTTTTGTTCAATTTTAACAGTTAACTCGGGAATTTTGTTTACGGTCAGGCAGAAGGGGCGGGGTTTAACTGTTACCTCTATGAGCAGCTGTAGTTTATAAACATGACCTTTGACCTTCTGAGGAGCTGGAGCTCATTTTACACAGCAGTGACATTTGTTGTTTTTATCACCTCGTGTTTGTCTCTTCACTCAGCGGTCTGATCTTTTTTCTCCTCCAACAGGCCCAAAACTCATCCCGGAACTCGATCGCGGCAAGTCCGGACTCGTCTAACCTGCTGCAGGTTTCTCAGTGGTCTCAATCGGCGCAGCCCGTCAGCTCCCCTCATCCCCTGACCTCCTTACCTGGGCCCAACGACAGGTAAACGTTTCCACTCGCACGTTAACATCTGTCCTGTTTGTAATAAAAATAAATCTTTTAAATTTGATTTTCTGTTCTTGTTTCAGTGATGCTGCTCCTCGACTCCTGCAGGAGAACCAGAAGTACCTCAGTCAGCTGACCAGCCTGATGCAGGAGGCTGCAGACGAGCAGGCCAACAGCATCGTGGTGAGTATTTTATTTATTTACATTTAAAGAACTAAACCTCCAACTGAACCTTTTTATTACTTTAAAGATGATTTTGTTTAATAAAGACTACTTTATCCACTTCTGTACAGTAAAGAACACAAAGGTTTAAACGTCTTTATTTGTATTTGTTTTAACATTTATAAACAGAAAAATATATAAACATTCAAAAACGACACAAACAGGAAAACTGCACATTTTAATCTGAAAAAACTCAAAGTTTCAACCTGAAGTTATTTGTGGTCAAAGGACCTCTGCTGGGGTACCAAAGGACCATATGTGGCCCTAGAGCCACATGTTGCAGACCCTTGCTCCAGGTGGAGGCGGGAGATCATGTTTGTTAAACCATAACTTCCTCTTTCAAAATAAAAGCTTGTTGGAGAGCTGAGGAGAAGAGCTACATTTAATCAGAACCTTCCTGGTCCAGGTCTCTGGAGGACCAGGGGCCTGTAGGATCAGTTTTGTCTAGGACCAGGACTCTGAGAAACAGTTTTGGTTCAGTTTAGATTTGATGGGAGAATTAAATGCATGTTTATTTATTTTTGTTTTAAGGACCAGGACTGGAGCTGGACGAAATACGAAACTTTAACAACAAAATTAAAAAAGCGAAACGCATAAGCCCCGCCCTCTTTTGTTCTTCACGACCTGTTCTCCGACTAACACTAAAGACTGTAAGTCGTCATCGCAGCACAGTGGCTTTGTACAGATTTGTACCCAGGAGGTCCAGATAGAAACCAGATTCCTGAGCGTCTCGGGAACCAAACAGACTGAGTTCTCTCCTGGTGGGTGTCGGCTCCCATCGTCTCGCACGGTGGAAAATTTAAAGAATCTTGTTTTTTATACCTGAAAAAGATGAAGCTGTTTGTCCTTTTCATCATGCTGCACAATACTCATCTGTCTTTACTGTAACGTCGAGCAAACTGTAGCACTGGATCCATCACACAGGAAGTGGTTCTGAGGTCAAAGGTCGAGGAGATGAAAATTAAGCAAACTGCACTTTGATGCTCCCATGTAGCCTCTGAAGAGATGAAAAAACAAGCTGCCAAAACAAACAAACTGCTCGTCTTCAGTTTGAGCTGAAATGATCTGCATGTTCCTGAATGTTTTATTTCATGCCTTGTACATGGCTGGCCATCGTGTTGACATGTCTGTAACTGTTTTATGTTCAGTCCAGGGTCTGAGCTGCTTCCATTTGAGAAAAAGACAAATTATCGTGTTTGATTCAATGACTTCTCAAAGTAAGAAGCAAAATGAGACGATTAACAAGAATGAGCGAAATTTTAAAAAATCAATAAGAAAAGAGAAGTTTTCCTCAAAGCCTGATGATGATTTATGAGCAAATATAAAGAAATTAAATGAAGTTATATTTAATAACAAATTGTTTTTAGTTTTGGGGATTTTGTTTTTATTTATCAGCAGACGAAAAGAAATCATCTTAGGTTCTGAGTGACGACAAATATCTGCTAGAATAGAAAAACAGAAATAAGATAAATTCTTTGACAGAAAATAAACCGTTTGTGAACCAAAATTAAAACTTTCAGTCAGAATTTACCAAATTTTTATTTTCTGATGTAATGTGTCAAATTTATATTAAAATACAAAATATATTCTCCCACATTAGAGCAAATAACATTAAAAAGACATGACTAGTTTATTAAAAAAAATGATTTTAAAATCAGCCAAAAACATTCCTGAATAGACAATCCATACAACACATTGAATTATTTATAAAATACAAAATAATAAATATTTAAATAGATTGTTGCTCTGATTAACTTTATTGGCTGCAGGTTTTTCAGCAACTTAGTTTTCAAACCAAATGAACACAGTTAATCAGTTACAGATTAGCAGCGGGTTCTAATAGATTTAATCTTTGTGTCCTGTGTAAAACTGTAACTTGGGCCGTAATCTGGCCCACCGACCTGGACTTTGAAATAAATTTCAGACTTTGAGGAAAAGTTTAAAAATAGTAAGTTGAGTTTGTCTTTAAAAAGTATCAGATTTGGTTTATTTTAACTAAACATCGGATTAAAATAATCTGATGATGTGAATGTAGGAAAATCTGAACTCCAACTTTATTTTAAAACAATCTGGTCAAAATAAAAACAGTTTGTATAGAAAATGTTAAATATGTTTTAAGTTTTTAGCTAAAAATCTGAATTAAACTAAATATTTGAATTTTTTTTAATGAATTCATTGTTCCAGACCTGTTTTCTTCCATCCATCCCATAATAGCACCGTCTCATCACTCATGCAGGTTTAAACAGTCTGGTTTTAATTTGAATTCAGATTATTTGTGATGAGTTGAGTTTGTTCAGATGTATTTATGAAGTTAAAGTGCAATGACTAAAACAATGTTCTTTTGTATTTAAGTCTTTTTGATTATTTTATGTTGTTTCCATCTGCTGGTCTGAATCTGTCTTTTTCACTGTATGAATGTTTACCACCCAATAAATAAATGATTTTGGCACCTTTTCTTCTCTGTGACTCACTTTTCTCCTTCCAGGTTTGAAAAATAAAAACCTGGGGCTGGGTGCCTAGGCGTGTGCCGGCCCGGCCTGGCGGCTGCCTGTTGGGGCTTGGGCCGTCTGGCCCTGTCGGGCCTTGGCCTGGGGGGGGTGCGGCCTGGGGGCCCGGGCCTCTGTGCCCATGCCTGGATCGGCT
>JARVJO010000125.1:17902736-17919619 GCA_031762555.1 Cynodonichthys magdalenae | reverse complement strand
ATTAATGATCAGGTTGTGTATGTTGGTCGTATTAATGATCAGGTTGTGTATGTTGGTCGTATTAATGATCAGGTTGTGTATGTTGGTCGTATTAATAATCAAGTTGTGTATGTTGGTCGTATTAAGTTTGATCTGTGCCCACCTTCAGATCGTCTTTGAAGGGGTCTGTGTTGGCCGTGCTCATTCTCAGAGCCAGCTCCAGCAGAGCTTCAAGTCTCGGAGGAACGATGTCGTCCACCGGCTTCTTCAGCTCCTCCTCCGTCAGGTCCATGAAGTGCACGAAGAAATCTCCTTTGTCCATCAGAAAGTAGTGCTTTATTGATCTGAAGGAAACAGACAACGTTAGTTCAACTCTGTTCAGTCAGTCAAAGATTCTGCTCTGATCTGCTCACCTGAGACGTGACACCAGCTCCTTCTCCTCCATCAGGAAGTCCAGGAGGACCTTGCTGGCGTAGTTGTAGGCCTTCTCTATTTGCTCCACGTAGGCCCGCTCCTTCAGGGTGTACAGAACCTCCTTAGCATCGGGACACGTCACATCCCGGCCACACTCTCGCACCACATTCAGGTACTTCCCTGTAGAAGAACACATTTAAATCCAACGTCTGAAAGCTTGTTTTATGCAGGTTTTCTTAGTTCTTACCTGTGCTTAATATTTTGTCAGCCATTTTCTGCAGAAAGGAGGGAATCCGGTGCTGGACGATGGTGTACCTCTGGTCCCAGTACTTGTCGTTGTAGTCCTCTTGAATCTTCTCCTTCTGCAGCTCGTGCTCCTCTACCATAAACTCACTTAGCAAAACAGAACCGAGATAAAAATGTGAGCGTTTGAAACTGTCCAGAACAAAATGAATCCTAACTGGAACATTTTGTCCTGTTTAAACCACATTATAGTGGACAAATACCTGTACGGATCCTTGATGATGCCTCTGTAGATCCACTTCTCCAGAATTTCAAAGTAGGGCACGCTGGCTGCTTTAGTGAGGTAAAGGCAGAGCTCCTGAGCCTGGCTGTCACCCGTGTAGTTAAAGGTCCGATCATGAAGAAGGCTGAGAGTCGACCCGCCCATACAGTCCCCTTTGTCCAACGAGGAGGCTGTGACAGAATGAGAGAAATTTCATTATTTATTTATTAAAATAGTCTTTATTGTTCCATCTGTATTTCTGTGTGCTGATAATTAATCTAGAGATTCTTTTAAGATTGAATCAGGCAACAAAGCCCAGAGTCCGCTGCTCCTCCTCCTACCGATAGACGCCAGAATCTCCATAGTCCTCATGGTTGGTTGGATGTAAAACCAGAGTTTCTGCAGAGACAGTAGGCCCTGCCGCTGGAGGTGCTCCAGCTGAGTTACGAGGATCAGGTACTCCTTCATCAGAGTCCTCATCGCCGCCGTGAGGGCGTGGTTCACCTGGCCGTACTCGAAGGACGACTTCTCCTCGATGAACCTGGACAACGAAGAAACAATCAGCAGAAATCATTAAATCTACAATTACCAACCAAATTGAGTCCTGATCATTATGCTGAGTCAGCGATAAAACTAAAACATGCAAATGTTAGAAACTTTTTGAGAACTGAACCTGACTTCCTACCGTGTTATGGTGGAGTAATACGATGCTACAGGTAAGATTCTGTTCACCAGCTCTTTCACGGACATGTCCAGAGTTGTTTCAACTATAAACGAGCGGTTCTGCCTCCCCAGGACAGGCTGAGCCGTGATGTCTCGCCCATCAACTCCGATGAGAACAAAAAGCAGGTCCTCCACCACAAACTGCTCCTGAGCTGGCAGTGGCAGCGTGCCTGAACACAAAACAATGAACCATGAGTTACTGACTTTACACCAAGCTGAGGTTAAAGAGGAGACTTCCTGTCTGCGTACCGATGGCCACAGCTGGATCTGCTGCCAGGGCGGGGCTGGTCACAAAGTCTCCGATGAGAGCTGGACGGTCGTAGACCCAGTTAGGAAACACAGGGTTAGGCTGCGTGGTATTCTTCTTATTGTGTTTGTCTCGTAGCATCTTCCTTGTGACTTCAGCAGGCTGAAGTTGAACCATTACAAAATAAATCTGATGAATTCTACCCTTTTTTTCTCAGAAGCATTGTAATGTAGCTCTTTTAGTAAAGATGCATTTTAAGTTCACCAGAGGAGCGTTGGAGCTGGCCGTCATGTTGCCGAGCTTCTTCCGCAGCTCATCCAGCTCCTGCATGGACATCTTTGTGCTGGTTTGAGGCAGAGAGAAACTCGTGGTTGTGGTCAAGTTTGCGTTCGCTGAAGACTCAGATCTCTCTTTGGCATTCTGCTGCAGAAACTGAAGAGTCTAGAAATGTCACAAGTTAGAAAAATATGGTTTTCAGTCATTTGCTCCATAGAGATTCGAGTAACTCTTAAAATACACCACCACCACCCTTTATTTGTTTTATTTTTTGCATCACCTCTTTATCCTCGGAGAGTTTGGAGAGCAGATACACCAAAGGATCAAGGTTGCGAACATTTTTGGACTTGAGCTCGTCATATTTCCTCAAGAAGTCCTCCGGTGTTTTGGAGAGCTCTGCTAATTTGACCTGAAAGGGACACAAAGGACAACAATGTGGAACTGATCATAAAAAAAGTCTGCAGTTTTTGTAAACAATAAGTACTAACCGAATACACAGGTGTGTTATGTGACCCACCTTGGCACTGTGAGCAGAGACTGTGGTGGTGACGTAAGGAGTTCTGTGTTTCTGCAGTAAGTCGATGTATCCTTCCGCTCCATCACCTCCACGCACCTGCAGGAGGCTGAGCAGCTCGTTCACGTCATGGTGGATCCTGAATTCACTCATGGCTCAGCTGATCTGACATTTCATTGAGTACACAGAGAAAGAGAAGCTTAACCCCTAAAATTCAACCTCATACCTGATAGTTAAGATTAACATTCACAGAAAGAAAGCTTAAGTCTCAAAATACTGAACGGTTTTAATGGCTGTTAGCTTGTGTTTGTTGTGATTCGGGGCTAACTATCATGCTAGTTGGCTACAAGAAGGGGACGCTACATGATAGCTAGCTTACCAATACAAAAAATACAACTTGTATAAATATGTGAAAATATAAATTAACGTTTCTAAACTACATCTTGATTATAATACAAGTCTGAGATCAGCATTTTACCTGTTGGTCGTATTCAATACAGGCAACAGAGCAGCTACAAGGCGCCCACTGCCACTCAAATTCTTCTTCGCTGTTGTCGAAGAGTCGATGGCGCCACACCGCCTCCTTGCGGCTTAAATGTAAACACTACGATTTTTATTTTATTTTTCTCATTTATTTACATTAAAATAAACTGCTACAAATAAAGAACTAAAAATAGAAAAATCCTGACGGGAAATAATTGACATTCTGGATTACATGCACATATATGATTTATCATAGGTAGTGTGGCCGAGCGGTCTAAGGCGCCGGATTAAGGCTCCAGTCTCTTCGGGGGCGTGGGTTCGAATCCCACCACTGCCACAACAGTATTTTATACTGTTGTGTAAAATACACAGCACGCTAAACGTTTATTTCCTGATAAAACATATATTAACTGTGTGTAATTGCAGCTTTCAGGTAGGGAAAGCATAAGAATGTTTCTTGGAGAAAAAATTCTAAACAATCGTGTGGCATTTTTTAATGTACATTTCATTTGAGGCTTATGTTTAATATAAATAAAACACAATTTACTTTAGATAATTGTTTCTTTCTCGATTTTATTTTGAAATTCGATAAAAGCGGAAGTAAATAGTAATCGTGTTACAACCCGGAAGTATTACCTTCCTCTGACTAACGTTTGAATCGAGAAGAATGACCGATTTATTTTAAGAAACTATTAAAAGCGGAGCTGCTACGATCTTCCAGCTGCTGAGGGTCCTACTTGTGTGCTAATCTCCGGCCCTGGAGGTGGATGCGGCCAACGCACCGATGCTATCGGAGAAAACCCCGCCGCTCTGTTTACATGTCGGCTGAGAGAATTTGTTTCCCCGCAGTGTGTCGTTAACTGATCGTGCTGCCCGTTTGTGTTGTTCAGGAGGAGGAGGGGGGAAAATGGCTGAACTGCAAGTAGTAGAACCGAGCGGAACCGGCATCATAGATCAGCCCGAGCACCGCGATCACGTTCGGGGCTCGATGCGCCTGGCGTCGCCCACACTGGTTGTTCCTCCGCGGGGCAGCGGACAGCTCAGCCCCGGCGGCGGCAGGTCGGTGTTTGGTTTCCCGCTGAGGAGTAACCCGAGCTCACCGTCCGAACCGGTGGACAAGCCGGGCTCGCGCTGGGTTCGGCTCAACGTCGGTGGGACCTACTTCATCACGACCAAACAGACGTTATGTAGGGACCCCAAATCTTTCCTGTTCCGACTGTGTCAAGAAGACCCGGACCTGGACTCTGACAAAGTGAGTCTGATTACATTTTTCAGCTGCTGGTAATGTTTAGATTAGTACCATCTCCACAAAGAGCTGCAATTTTATTTAATGTTGACACGGCTTTGTTTTTATTTAACCAAAATCAATGCTAAAGAAGCAGAAACTGATTCGTTTATGCTAAAGCCAAAAGTACCAACAGGCTAGCTAAAAGTAAAAGTAACAAATCTCTCTCTAGGGCTCTGGCTAAGGGTAAATAAACCTAACTAAAATCTAAAAAAAAAAAAACCCATAAAAGGATTGAAAAAAGTAGCTAAAGTCGGTTTACTAAAAATGTCAGACAGATTAGAATATGTAGTTAAAAGTTGATATCTAAAAGGTAAACTTGAGAAAAAAAACTTTAAATGAAGACGTAATGTAGATAAAGGCTAGCTAGAAACATCCAAAGAAAAAGATAAAGGTAATAAAAGGCTACCCAAAAGTAAAAAAGCCTTGCTTAAAACTAAAAATAGCAAAAAGGTAACTAAAATTGTCAGACTAGATGGAAACAAAAAACTTTCTTATGGCTAAAAGTAGCAAAACTAGCTAAACAAATCAAAAGGTCAACTAGAAAGAAAAAGTATCAAAAGGCTAATCACAGAAGTAGCAAAGGCTAGCTAGAAATATTCAAGTTTAGCTAGGAGGTAAAGGTAAAGTTATCTAAAATCAAAAGGTTAGCTAAAAGCATCAAAAAGCTAACTTAAAACTAAAAGCAGCAGAAAGCTAGTTTGAACCTGAAAGAAGCAAAAGGTTATCTAACAGCTAAAATTAGGCAAACTATAGCTTAAAGTAAAAAAAAGCTTTAGAAAAGTAGCTAAAAAACTCAAAGTAGCATAAGAAGACAAATCTATAGTTCTGCTGAAGCAGATTTCAAAGAGAAAGATGGGTTTGAAGGAATAAAAACTTTTTTGTGTATAATCTTAAATGTTACACCACCTTTATTACCACAAAATATTACAGACGCAGAAGCTATTTGTAAACAAAAAAAATACTTTTTATCTTTTAGTGTTTAATTAACAGAGATTTTAGCTTTTGAGCAAGAACTGAGCTGAGAGAAAAGCTAACAAAACCTGCTCAGTGTGAAAGCGAGCTGCTGAAAGGATGAAGATGTGTGAAATAAAACTACAGACCATCGTTACTACTTAACGTCTAATTTGTTTAGTTTAAACCTGAACTCCAAACCATTTTAGCCACTCAATTATAAAAAAAACTGATATTTTATCTCACTCTGACTTCTGCCTGAATTGATTGCTGAGTGTTTATCTGAGTACGTTTGGGTCACGATGAGTCAACTAGTGATTAAACTTCAGAACAGTTCTCAGTCATTCAGACCTTTTTTATTTTTAGCATTAAAATACAGCGACATGTTGAAACTGAAGGCAAGATGCTGATCTGTGTTTGTCACATGTATTCTGGTTTATTATGCAACATATTTGCAACTGGAGTTCATCCAAGATGTAATTTTCCCACATGATCAACCGTTGTTCAGATTTTCAATAATCAGCATCGTGTGATTACAGGACGAGACGGGGGCCTACCTCATCGACCGGGACCCCACGTACTTTGGCCCCATCCTGAACTACCTTCGACATGGAAAACTGATCATGGATAAGAATCTGGCAGAGGAAGGTAAAAGCCTAAAATCGTGTCGCAGAGAGCAGCAGCTGTCTGCAAGCACGGTTCTGACTGGTTTGTGTTTCAGGGGTTCTGGAGGAAGCAGAGTTCTACAACATCGCCTCCCTGGTGAGGCTGGTGAAGGAGAGGATACGGGACAACGAGAACCGGACGTCTCAGGTACGGTGGTGGGGTGGAGTCGACCCCGGAACCTCGCTTTGCTGATCAAACAAAACGCCTGTTTGTGTTTGGATAATTGGATTGTGCTGCGTGTCCCTTCAGGGTCCGGTGAAACACGTGTACCGAGTCCTGCAGTGTCAAGAGGAGGAACTCACGCAGATGGTCTCCACCATGTCAGACGGCTGGAAGTTCGAGCAGGTGCAGAAAAAAAATCACTTCCTGTCATTTACTAACAAACAAGAAAAAGTCTTAATGACAAATGAATTTCTGAAGCTCCAGCTGTTGATTCTGTCATAACCTGAGTGAAAAGTTCAGATTTTTTTAAATTTATTTTTGCTCAGCTCATCAGTATCGGCTCGTCGTATAACTACGGTAACGAGGACCAGGCAGAGTTTCTTTGTGTCGTTTCCCGAGAACTCAACAACTCCACCAACGGCATCGTCATCGAGCCCACCGAGAAGGCCAAGGTGAGCGACCTGCTGATACTTTATTTTTGGAACCAGAGTCTTTGCGCTAACAATGAGGGAAAACAAAAGAAAAAATTAACAAACAAAAAAAAAAAACAATGAGTTTCTCATATACAAAAATCTGTATCTTACATTTGCATTTATAGCACAACTCCTACAATATAAAAGCATGAACATTTTTCACAGAGCATAATAAAAAACAAAAAAGAACCAGAAGGACTATTTAAGTGGTTATTAACTGAAATTCTTTCAATAAATCGTACAATTTTTCAACTTTTGCGTTGTGCATGTTTCTCAGACACTTTTCAAACATCAATAATTGGTTTAGAAGAGCACAGAATGAGGGGGAGCACTTTGCAAATCAACATTTATGTATATAATATTTTGTTACATTTTTGACTAGAAATTTCACACTCTTTAAGCACGGTGGCTCAGTTGGTAGAGCTGTTGCCTCTCAGCAAGAAGGTTGCCGGATCAAATCCTGGCCCGTGGACCTTTCTGGGTAGAGTTTGCACGTTCTCTCTGGGTAATCCGGCTTCCTCCCACAGACCAAAAACATGACTGTTAGGTTCATTAGTAACTCTAAATTGTCTCTAGGTGTGAGTGAGAGAGTGAATAGTTGTCTGTCTTATTTGTCTCTATGTGTGGCCCTGTGATGGACTTGACACCTGTCCCCCTCGCACTATAGATAATGGATGGGTGGATCTTCAAGTTAGCTGCAGACACTAACCTGTTAGCTTAGTATCTGTTGTGTCAATGACAGCTGTCAATCAAAGCATCCTGTTTCAACCTCACATTTTCTTTTTATAACTCATTATTAGGGCTGCGTGTTGGAAATAACTTGGTGATATGGTACATATCACGATAAGATACATCACGATATATTGCGATAATGTAAGCAAGGCAATATATTGTCATTTTTTTTCTCCAAAAGGTTCTAACTTAAAAAAACTTAATATAAAGTTGAGCATCATTAGGCATGCAGTGATTAGATTACTTGAGTCTAAAAACCCAATTAATCACAGATTGTTGACCAACAATTAGCACTGATGCTAACTTAACACTGAAAATGCCATAGAAGAGCTAACACGATTAGCATCATGGTTATAACTGCTAACTGGAAATACTTATTTTCCTGTGTTATGTGCACAGTGTCCAAACTGTTTAAGAACTAGGAGCCACTTGTTTCTTTTAGCAGCACAGCATGCTCCAAAACTAAAAGAAAATATAAAATCTTTCATTTAGTCAGTTTTTTCTGTTTTCTCCGTCACAGATCCTCCAGGAGCGAGGCTCCCGGATGTGAGGCGACGCAGACCTCAAGGTAAACATCGACAACAAAAAGCACACTCCTCAGTTTTCATTCGCCAACCACTACACCGCCTCCACCGGCGAGCTCCCGTCTCCTCTGCAGTGCCTTTCCGCAGCCGAGGCTCCCCTCCTCGTCTTTACAGCTGAAACCCGACCCTCGCTCCTCGTTTCTCCTCAGCGTGGTAGAGAAACAGGTCCTGATGCTGATTTAACGGATGGCTACATGAAATCATCTCCATTCCAGGATTCTTCTTCTGTTTTACACATTTGTCTCAGTCCGATCAGCAGAACTCTCCTCAGGATCCTCACAGAACAAACAGGATTTAAATCAAACTCCAGTTTCTGAGCTTGGATTCGACATTTGACGCATCAGAGCAGCAGAACCTCCTCTGACGGTTCAGCCTCTGTTTGAAACAAACTCCCTGACCTGCGCCGATCTGCGAGAATCTGGGAATATTTCCCCACAGAATCATCCTACGACACAGTCTTTAAACTTCACACCTACACAATTTCCCCAGGCATGTAAGGAATCTTTATTTCAATATATTTAGGCTGAAATTATATGAAAATCTGAATGCAAAAGGTGTAATTGCTGATTTCTGTATCATATATTTACATGTTCTTGTGGATGAAGAAGAAATAATATCAGTTTTAATGACAAGTTTGAGCCCGGTTGATGTGGCTCTGTGTCGCAGTGCCTCAGCTTTCAAATATCTGTTTTCAGCTGCACGCTTTCTCTAGTTTCTCATTAGAAAAAAAAGAGTTTATCCTACGTGGATGTGTTGCATATCTGAAAATTGTAATTAGGGATGAAGAACTGTCTGTTGGAGGCTCGAAGCGTGAACAGTTTTTAATCTGCCGCTTGTGTTTGCTCTTCAATTAAACAGTCTGCAGCATGTAGCAACCAGGCTGAAGCATAAACGCTGGACCTTACGAACTGTCAGTGAACGCACCATGGTGGGGCCGGCGAAGGCTTTGTTTTAGAAACTTTAAAGATGTTTTTGACTCTGCAGGAAACACATTTCAGAATCCCTTCGAGCATTTCTAACTTTCCACAGAAGGAAAGTATAAAATATATCAGATTTATTGTGTCGAGTTATTTAAAAAAAACATTTTCAAGTACGTCGTAAATTTTATTTTTAAAGCATATTAGTCATTTATCAAACAAAAATTTCTGTTGTTCTCTTGTTTTTTTTATTCATCACCGACCTTCCATAGTGGTGGATTAATTATGTTATTGTTTGCTTGTCTGTTAGCAAAATATCTCAGTAACCACAGGACAGATTGGATGTTATAACTGTTGAACTTTTAGAGTAATCCTGCTTCAAGATGGCCGCCACATCCAATCAACCATAGTAAACGCATAAACAGCTGATATAGAGATTTTTACAGATATTGAGTTAAAGTTTAATGTTTTAAACATTTTATTTTATATTTCTTTTTATTTAAATATTCTTATCTATCCAGCTTTGAGGAGAACTGCTGAGGGAGGATTTCTGCTTGATGAATGACTAAAAAAACTTTTAATTTACTCTTAAATCTTTTATCAGCTCCATCGCATTTTAACAGATTTAAGCTCAGTTTCTTAAATACAAGAAGCAGCTTTCATTTTTTACACCATATCAGATATTTATTGATGGTGATTTTTCTTTTATCACTTTCCTTGATCTTAATATTTCATTTTATGTATAAAAATTGTTTAAAGTGTTCAAAATGAGCACGAAGGAAAGACAGAAAAAGGAACCAGTTTTGCTTCATGAAACGTTCAGAGCTCAAACTTCGATGTGACTTTTTTTTGTTTGTTTTTCCTCTTTGTGTGTGTGTGTTTTTTTTTTAAAAAAGAGTAGTTCCGAGCAAACGTGCTGCGACCCAAATATTTCGTTAAAGAGCACTTTGTTTTCACTTCCTTTTTGTTATTTGAGTCTTCTCCGAGCAGTTTGGGTGTTTTGCTCCGTCTGCGTTCAGTGTTCACATTTTTACTTCCCTTTTATCAAAAACAGGATCCTCTCGTAGCTTAAAACTGTGGTTTCCAAAGTCTGGTTCAGGACCCCACTGTTGGTCCCGAGATGGTTTACAAGATTCAAATAAAATTTCAAGATGACTGCGGCTCTAATAGCACAAAATATTAAAAAAGCAGTTGTGAATGGATAAAAAAGTAGTTGTTAATGCTGTTTTTGTTGTCATTGTTTGTTTTTTAGCGTGCTCGTTTTGTGGGTCAGACCCTGAGACGTTTGGTAGCCGCTGTTAAAAAAATAAATAAAAACCAGGAGGTTTTTACTAAAAATATAAAGTGTACAGCATCTTGAGCCCCCCAAACGTGGTCCCTCGCATTGTTTTAAGTTCCATTTTTATATTTACCAGCAAAAAATAAAAACTCGTCAACCTTCAGATAAAAATCAGCATCCATATCTGGTGTAAACAGATTGTTGTTGGAAGTTCTGTGTTGTTGAGTCTCAGCAAAAAAGAAAAAGAAAAAAAGACGCACAATGAAAGATTTCGTCTTCTGCTTGTGTCTTAGTAAAACTCCAGCGGCGCATTTGTTCACAAGAATTAATTTGACCACAAACTTCCAATCCTTTCTTACTGAGCTGCATGCCGAAGCCACATTTATGAATTCAGTTTTAGATGTTTGTAATCAGTGTTTAAAGTTCTTAACCTTTTATAAACCCAGATTTGTCTTGTCTTGGTTGCAGAGTGAAGTGGTTCCCAACCTTAATTAAAAAAAAAAAAAAAAAAGAGAGAGAGAGAGAGAGAGAGAGAGAGACAAAAAAGAAGGAAAAATTGCTATTTTTGGTCTTTCCTAAAATCTGTGTTTTCTGTTTTATTTTTGATTTTGTACCAGTGATGCTAACAGCATCTGGAAAAAACTGTTGTGAAATCTTATATCGTAACAATCACAGGGCTAAAAACATGAAAATTTTAGTTTATGCAAAAAAAAATGTTAGCCTGTTCACAAATCTAACATTATAAATATAATAACAAATAAAAACAACTAGCATGTTTCACAAAGCACATTTGTGTTGATATTTATGTCTTTAGACTCATTATTGAGATTTTACAGAGGATTTAAATTGTAAATTTTCAGTTATATAATTTTATTTGACCCTTCACCACAGAAAAATATTTATATTAGAAGATATAGTTTGCTTTTTGATTTTGCTTCTCTGTTTGTCCAAAATGGTGGCAACATTTATTAAGATATTTAATAAGGAAAAGTGTAAATAAATTGAACTTGTGTCCTGTTCCCCCAGCCCCTTAAGTTAAGCACAGGCAAGCTATTTTGGCTTAAATGGCAAATAAATAAATAAAAAATAAATGTCCACTTCTGTTTTGCAGAAAAACACTCAAAAATCAAGCTGTTTGTGAAAATAATAGCTTACATCTCCACATTTACATTTTAAAAATCAGGCTATAAAACATTAATTTGTGGCTATTTCAATATTGACCTAATTTACAACAAAGAACATGTTTAACAAAGGAGGTAATTAATTATTTTCACTGCCAAATGCGGTTCTTATTTACCACGACTCTGTGATGCTAATAAATTTAATTTAGCATTAGCAGAATCATGTTAGCCGTTAGCTCAAAGCAAAATAAATCCCAAATACAGTCTCCTGTTAATAGCACAACTGCTCTTTTTAACAATTTCAGCAAAGTGTCTTTTAATAATAAATTAAATTTATGTCAGAATCACTGGTGTTTTGCGCTTAAGTCTAATTATTAACTGGTATTGTGCTAACACCGTACGCATGTTAGCTATTTTAAATGTCCATTTAGCCCAAAGTTAATTTTTAAAATAACTTTAAAACAAGTGTGACTTTTAGAACCGTTGTGTGAATTATGGTGATAAATTATTGTTAACAGAGCTAAACTTGAAGAAACACACAACTGGCAATATAGTTTTCAAATTTGAGCATCTTACGGGGCTAATTTTAGCGTTCTGCTCAAAGCTGTGCTAATCTTGAAGCTGTTCTAGTTTTAGCATTATGGTCAAACACGTGCTAATGCTAACGTTCTAATGTTAGCCTTTTACTTGTATCTGTTCTAATTTTTGACTTCGTGTCAGCATTCTGCTAAAAAGCAGTGCTAATGCTAACCAGAGCCTCCAACAATTAGAAAGATTATAAATATCTAAAGTTTTAGCTTGATTTTATTACTGCATGTTTTTCAACATGTGGTTTGGATGATTGCTTTATTTAAGGCCAAAAAAAGTGGGGAACCACTGTCCTTGCATAACTTTGCAGCAACCATCAAACTCTTCAGCTAAAAAAACTATTTTTGTTATTATTTTTAAAAGCTAATGTAAGTTGACCATATGTTGTCACCATCTACTTGAAGTAATTACTCTACAGATGATGTACAGTGTTAACAATTCTGCAAAATTTCTATATTTATTTGTTGTTTGGGCACCTGAAAATGTAAGAGCATGCATTGTTCTAGAGATCCAGATCTGATGAACTGGACTGTGGCTGATCCTCGTGTTAGTGCAGAAATGAAATGATGCATGGGGAGGTGGGGAGCAGAGATGAGGGCATGGTTCTGTGGTTTGTAGTTGTATATTTCTTATGTGAAACAGCAGGTTTATAATAAGACATATTCCCTACTTACATGTTTCTGGTTGTAGTTTTTTGTACTTTTCTCTCATTCGTTCAGCAGTATAGCTCGTTTTAAACACCTAAATTAACCTGCCTGTCAGATTTTAGACCCTTCCACGTTCTGTTTCTTGAACATTTGCAGGTCAAAATAATAAAAATAAAATGACTTTGTGGATCATCTCACCAGGTAATCTGTAAACACCATGCATTTGTGGACATGCGCACCTGTAAACTCATTAGGATGTACTGAAAATGTCCCCTTTTGTGTTTATTTATCAACAGTATTGATGTCAAATGTGAATAATGTCAAAGACTGTAGAGAAATGTTTGAAAGCTGAAAAAAAATCATTTTGATTGATTGTTTCACTTTAATTTATTTTATATTTTTTCAGATTTTGTCTAACAACGTTGTTTCTTTACATGTAACGATTTCAACGAAACCCAGTCTGGTTTTTAAATCATAAAAATGTGTCTGTGTTTTAAATGTGTGGCTCTCTTTGACTGTTTCTTCTGTCTCCTGTTTTCTGGTAATTCAAAAGCAAAAAAGAATGAAACTAATATTGTTTCTGGGTAAAAAGTACTTATTGCAAAGTCATGAAGAACGCGTTTTTTTAAAATCACAAAATAACAACTTAATATGTTTGTCTTGAAATGCAAAATTTGTGACCAGATTCTGAGTCGTGTTGAGAAGGGGTTCTCTGCAGTTATTAAATGGGAGGTTCCTGGATGTGGGAGGAGTTTGTAAAAGACATGATTGGTCCATTTGACTTTTGTGGGAGGAGTTTGTGAAGGCAGTTATTGGGTGTGGGAGGAGTTTGTGAAAGACGTGATTAGTCAGATTGACTATTTTAGGGTAGGGTTTGAAGAAGCCATAACTATTCTATTGGATAAATGCCAGGCAGGGGGGACGTGTAACAATTTGGCTCAGTCGAAACGACCAGAAAGCACCTTTAAAAATATTACTTATTTTGAGTATTAGTCATAACTGGAGACAGGAAGGTGCTTGCCGCACAAAATTGGAACGCTGCATAGGTGGAGGGACATGTAATTATTCGGCTCAGTCAAAACAACCCTAACCCGAGTGGGTTATGTGAGACTTTTGAATATTGAAGCTCTGACAAGAAGGTGCTGGAAGCACAAAAATTGAAATAAAAAATGTAAACATGGTCAATACTTCCTGTGAGTAAATCATGGCTCACAATCACACATTTTAACTTCCACCACAAGTCAATCCAACCATCAGTTTTTCCAAACTCTGCCCACACCCAAGATTATCCACCTATTTTCTAAACTCCGCCCACACTCAATAACCTCTCACTGAATGCACAGACCCCTACTTGCTTTAGTTTACCAACAGAAACAGCCAAAGTGACAGAAAATGAAGGCTAAACTTTTGACCGTGTTGTTAATCTGCGGACTACGACCATCTCAATCGTGATTTAAGCTTTCAAATACTTTATGGTAAATTTGAGTGCTTTGTTTACGTTGAGTGCAGACCCACATTTCAGACCTTTTTTATAATTTTTCAGGAAATACTACTGGAGTAAAATTATTTTATATTATTTTAAACTGCACCATTTGATTTAGAATATTGTTTAATATAAATTAGAATAATCATTTTAAAAATTGATTTCCTACTTTGCAATGAGTCCCTTTATTGCCCCTATGAAATAAAAATATATAAACAAATGATTATAAAATAGTATAAACTGATTTTTTTATGTAGTGAGAGGAAATTATCTCTATCTTTTCTATTCTATTCTATTGGTAGAAATCAAATATTACATTTGATGGAGATTAAAAAATCTGACCACCAGAGGTCACCAAAAATCTTTTTTGGTGACAGGAGATAAAAGGAGAAACAAAAATTCTGTATTCAGTACTTTAGTTGTTGCTTCTTTTACCACAGTGGGCCTGGATTGTTGGAAGAAGTTAATTTTTGAGGAAGTCTGGACGCTGTCCTGTATTCATGTTCTGGGTCAGAATAACTGTCAGTAAGGTCCTTTAAGCACCCAGTGAGGGGGTGAGGATTTCATATACTAGACTCCCTAAGCCTTTAGCCCTTTCTCCCTCTTGCCCTCAGGTTACACCTCACACCTGTTCTTTGTTATCATTAGTCTCACCATTTATTTCACCACTCCTAGGTTCTCATTCCATCCTCAGCTAGTCACACTGTTCATCTGTCTGCCTTTTCCACCGCATTCTTGTGGTTTTGTTACTTATGTTTTTCTCAGCTGTCATGTCAGCGATTTATATATATATATATATAATTAAATCGGGTTTTGTTCGTCGAGTCAGTCTGCATCCCATCTTCTGGTCTTTGCTCACAACACATCATGACATGAAAACTTTCACCTTGAGGGTCTTGATGTTCCTTCAGCTACATGTTCTTCTGTTCTGGAGTCAAATTGTGTGCAGATTTAGGAGTCACCCTTTCCAAACAGAAAACTGAGCTGCTGTTGTCCACGAGCTTATTGTTGCAGAGAAAAATATGAACAAAATACACTAATATACAGTGCTTAATAGCTATGTTTTTTCTGATTTCCATTTTGGATAAGAGTGCCACTGAGTGCCAAGAACTCAAAAAGATTTAGAATTAATTATTGGTTTGGCATTTATTAATAATCCTTGACTGAAAAACAGCAGCTAATCCTTGACCTACTTTTCTGGGAATCTAAAAATTTAGATGATTAGCAGAAGTGGATTAATTTATACTTTTTTGTTGTAACCAGGTTTCTGTCAGACAAAATCAATGAACACAATGATCATTTATCAAATTATTAACGAAAGGAGACGCAAATGAGAGAGATTTTATGTTTATATTTAATGGTTTTATTTTTCTGTTTTAAAAAAATCCTTTAAAATTAAAAAAAAATAATAATTAGGAAAAATAATAAAGACTTAATTGTTTGTTCTACATGTTTCCCTGCGAGCTCAGCAGTTTTTACTTTCAGACTGTGATAAAAATAAACTTTTCCAGAGAAGCGCTGGAGTCAGTTGCAACTGGAACTTCCTGTGTAGCTTTCTCTAAGCCCCGCCCCGTACACTTTTTTAAATCCCCGCCTTGCAGTCTCCTCCTAAGCCACGCCCCTTATCCCTCCATCTAAACGCGGCCCCTCCGGCGAACACTCGGCTCGAGCTCAATGACGAGCAAACTCCCGGATTTCGGGTCCAGCAACGGTCATCAAGGAGCGACCGGGGGGACTGCGAAGTTGACCGAGGGCAGCTCCGAAGAAACAGGCGAGTAAAACAAAAAAGCTTTTATTTGTAACATAAACATCCGGAGTTTTCATGGTAAATACGACCGAAGGAAGGAGTCCCCGCTTCCTTCGCGTGGCTCTGCCTGTGAGAATGGGTGGAAACACTGATGTGAACCAAGCTCGTTTCAGGATTAATTTACAATTTATTTGAATTGCAGTAAAACCAGCTTAATCTGACAGCGTTGTGATCAGGTGTAGGTGTTTTTAAACGTAAAAAAGCCGAATTAAAGACCAATTGTTGCTCGTGTGAAGATGAAACAAACTGCACATAAATACAATTAGATTAAGGCTGATTTAAATTTTATGGTCAGTTTGTTTTCATAAAGTTAGCATGAACTCACCCCCGACTGACTCACAGGAAAGATAAGCTGCTCGGAAACTGGTTCATTGAAAACAAATAGCTACTATTTATTTTCCAAAAACTCCTGAAAGCCACAGCTGAAACCAGATATCCAGAGGCGACAGTAAGGGAGGACCACGGGGGGCAAAGACCACCCCCTGTAAATTTGATGGCTCCCTTGGCCAGATATTGTACTTCTGAGTCATGTGAATTTTTCATTTCCCCTAGCTATTTACAATTAACATAATATAAAATAGTTTTTGATTAATTACTAGGTTAAAAAAATATATATTTTTTGTTAAAAGTTATCCCTTATTAGAGAGAACAGGTCTAAGCTGAACATTTAATTCATTGTTTTGATGCAGAGAATCGGTGTCCTTTTGTTAGAATTCAGGGTCTCTGGAAGTTTTTTATTTTTAGCCAGTTTTTAAATGTCTCATAGAGGCCCACCAACAATCCCCTCCCACAGCCATGGCTCTAAGGCAGAGCTGGCCAAAGTGAGGCCCGTGGCCCGCCAAGCCATTTGATTTGGCCCACCAGCAGTTGTCCTTGCTACTAGGTTGTGATCTCCTCCTGTCTTATGTATAAACACTATATTTCCACTTAGTCTGTCCAACCATTGGTCCAACTATATAAGGGGCTGTAGCAGGGTTCGACAAATCCTATTGCCCGATTGCCCGGGGCAGGTAAAACCCCTTGTCGGGCAGGTGGATGTGTCCC
>JARVJO010000125.1:17885138-17902636 GCA_031762555.1 Cynodonichthys magdalenae | reverse complement strand
CCCGAGCTTTGGGACACCCTACCCGGAACAGTTGGGACAGAGCTTAC
Source organism: Cynodonichthys magdalenae (assembly GCA_031762555.1). Lineage (NCBI taxonomy): Eukaryota > Metazoa > Chordata > Actinopteri > Cyprinodontiformes > Rivulidae > Cynodonichthys > Cynodonichthys magdalenae. The sequence continues at coordinate 17,902,589 of JARVJO010000125.1, read as the reverse complement.
AGGATCTCCCCTGTTATGGCTTTTGGTTTGGTTTTGGTGACTTCAGACAGTCATTCAACAGTTTTCACAAACTTATGCAAGTCTTGTGTTTTCAGATTCAAACAGGCCTTTTTTAAAGCAGAACTACAGACTGAATTTGTGATCATTATTTATATTTTTAACATGCTGCTATCTGATAGACTTACACAGGAAGTGTGCTTGGCAGGCGGATTCCCTGGAGGATTAAGCACTAATACTTTAGTCCAGATTGTTTTTTTGGGTTTTTTTTTTTTGCTTTGTTGTTTTTTTTTTTTTTTTTTGTATATTTCTTACTCTGAACACATTTTATTTTCCAGGTGCTTTGGGAAACTACAGCAGGGATAAACTGTTAGTGAATATCTTTGAATATCTTTGGTTGAAAACAACTCAGAACATTCTTTAGCCACAAAGCAGTCCGAGCAAGAAGATTAAGTCCTAATACAGGATCAGGTTTCTGAGCTCAGCTCTTTGCAGCTTTTATTTAAAAAGCCCTGAAGAAACTTTCAGATGTTTTGAAAGCTCCTTGATAATATCTGGTCTGAAATGACTTAAAATGAAGTTATCCAGGTTTTGTTAAACATTTACTGTCAGCTTCAAAACTATTTTTTTTCTTCTTTGTTTCTAAGCTAAGGAAAGAAACATCTCAAATGTGAACATCTTAGTTTGACCTGTTTTTATACAACATTTTCTAAAACAAAACACAGTCTGTGCAGAAAATCTGTAAAAACGTTGATGGTAAATCCCTCAAAATTTCATGATGTTGGTCGCATCCTTCACTTCAATGTGTTTGATCAGATCTGAAGTTTTTAAGTGTTTTAAAACCCAGAACCTCACTGGAACATTAGGAAGATTAAAAGCGACATAACGGTTGAAGTGAAGGATGCGTTTTAGACTGAGATCGTTCGACTGCATGTTGAGGAATGAGCCGTGGTCGTTTTCTTGATGATAAAGATGAGATAAACTTTGGTGGTGTTGTAGCTGAGAGTCATCCCCAACACGTACTCTGAGGGTTACATATTGAGCATCATGATTGTTTTAAACAAGTTGGCAGTATCTGTCTGTCTGAGACCCCCACACCCTGAAGTTACGCCTCACTTTGTTCTGTGATTCCAGGTCTCCATAAAAGGGCGCGGCGGTTGCAGTGTCATGGGCAGCGAACCTGACTCCACCCCCTGTAGAGCCATCGCAGGCGCTCTGCCCAAACTGCCCAGCAGAAAATGACTCAGCAAAATGGAGTCGGGGGCTCGCCTGACCACCGCCTCCGCTCGGAGTCCTCCAAGGCCTTCGAGTCGGCCAACGGCGTGGAACTCGATGAGATGAAGGAAGCCGAAGAAGCGGTACTGGGGGGCGAAAGCCAAGACCCCATGACTGCACCGGGGGCTGCCGCGGCTCCTGACGGCGGCTGGGGCTGGGTGGTCCTGGCCAGCACCCTCCTGGTCCTGTCTCTGACTCTGGGTTTACCTGCCAGCATGGGGATCTTCTTCACAGACCTGCAGACTGAGTTTCAAGCATCCAACAGCGAAACATCCTGGGTGACGTCCATCATGACGTCGGCGCTTCACGCAGGAGGTAAACATGACCGGGCATAAAAACTGAGCTGTTTTCTACTTGAACCTTAATGCATCCTGATTAAGCTTCAGAATTTAAAAGTAACTTAAGCTCATTTCCAGTTAAACTAATTGTTTGTAAGACGTGTATTTATGTTAATGCCCGAGCCACCTCAACTATACACGGTTTTGTATGTTATTGTTCAGGGAACGTGTGAAAGCTGAGAGGGAGGATTCAAGGCTGTTTTGATCTGTCTCGCTGCGTTTTTGTTGCTTTAGACCAGATTATTTCTTGAGAAAATGCCGGCCGCTCATTTCTCACAATCCACAGGGATTGATGGATGTTTACAGAGATGTAATGATCCCCACTTTAAACCAACACTGTTACCTCAAAATCATTTAACCATGTTCTTATTTATGAATCACTTTAAAAAACAACAGTTCTGCACAATAAAACAAACAACCACAGAACAATTTGAACTCAAAAAGTGGTGGATCCTGCCTAACGAGCCGTGACAAATTATTTTAGAGTTTTGGAAAGTTGCTGTCGCCTCTGAGCTCTCATCTTGTCCCAGAGATCGTTAAAATCGTCTGCTGTCCTCGGACATGTGGGTTGAGCAGCTCCGAGAGATAAGAGATTAAACTAACAAGACTTTTTGATATGAGTTTGTAAATGAACCATATGCCAGAAAAGGGAAGCCTTAACTCCCAGTTATGTGCAGACATGAAATAAAGTCAGAGAATGAAGAGAAAACTTTAAAAATATGCTGCTAATTTTGTGAAACTATCCTTGACAGGTTTTCTGTTGTCAGTCCTGCGCAGGAATTTGGTAACAAGGTTTTCACAGAATTGTTTGTTCGGTCAATAATGTCAACTTCCTCATTTTTTTATGCCTTCGTCTTACTAACTCAGTAAAACATTAAACCGTGCTCTAATTAAAGGTTTGAATTTCTCAATCGTAACAAGTCCAGACAGGTTCTGGTCCTGCTGAACGCCCTCTCACCCGGCACACTCGTGGAACGCTGCAGGTGATGGAAGCTTGGAGTGAAGGTTGCGTCATTTAACAAGACGAATATGATGGAACCAGACAAGAGATGGATTTGTAAAAGTCTGCTGATGTGTCTGTTATTACCTCGCTTTGCGGCTCAAAGGAACGTTAGAAGTCTGTTGGCTTCAATTTCCGATGAAATGACACAGAGATGTCCAGAAGCTGAAAGTGTCTTGTGAAAAAGCTTTATGAGAGCCGAGAAGGCGGCTGGAATCAGCTGTTCTCAGACACAAAATGACCAAAAAAGTCTCGTGCCGAAAGACGAACTCATAATTTTAACTTAAACTTCTTCAGCTGATTCTTAACGTGGGTTTTTCTTTGCTCCAACACACGAGTTGAACAAATGGGTGATTCATTGTGTGTATGGTTCGTTCTTTGGGTTTTCCGTTTCAAAATAAAATTGCAAAAAGAAACACTGTTTTTCTGTTTTCCCCATTTTTTTAAACCTAAATGGAAAAATGGAAAATCAAAGTAATTAAAAAGCCAGTGTTTGCTTCAGAAATCCAAAATAAAATATATGACCGGAAATGATGGAAGTCGACCAAGAAGAAGAATTTACACAGAAACATTCCTAAAGAAGTAACAAATGGTGCCTAACAAAATATAATGCTTATTTTTGTTTCAACCATTACAATAAAAATAAAAAAATGATAAAATATGTTTTTTTTTTACTTTGCAATTGTTGTTTTTCTAACTTAGTTTTAAAATAAAAACACTTAATTTTTCTCATTTTATTTTGAAACTGGAAAAACCAAAGAATGAAACGCAAATATTTGATTATCAGTTTTATGCATTTCATGATGTTTTGGAAAATATAAAATATGGAGGATGGCGGTCTTCCAGGACTGGACACCCCTGGTATAAATAATAAACAGCAGTGGTCCTAACATGACGTGGGAACCTCTCCAGGTGCCTTGATGTCTGACCACCAAAGTGATACAATAAGTAATTTAAAAACCAAACCACAGCCTGGTAGTAAAACCCTCTGAGTCAAAAGCCTTGGAGGGATATAAAAAACAGGCAACATAATATTTGGCATCAAGGACTTAAAGGAGTCGGTAACTGAACTGATAAGCTGATAAAACATTGTAAAGAACTTGTTCCTTAGGCTTTTTCTTTGTTTCTTCAGAGGTTAATAAATGAAACGCCTGAAGTTTTTTTCCATAACCTCTGTTGTTTGAAGATTTTGTAAATAAAACCTGGAGGCTGTAGTGGGTTTAAACTGGTTTTGGGCCCCTCTATTTTTTTTTTAATCCACCCAAAACAATCCATACTGGTCCGAGTCGTCAAACCTGAATTCCTCCTCTTTGGCCTTCCTTCCTTTTGGTGAAAAAACACGAGCCAGAGTTCCACCCTGCTGGTTAAGAACTTCATGTTTGTCCAGCAAACAGCTCCCTGAAGTCATTTTATAATAATTTTAAAACTAAAAACAACCTTGTGACACATCCTTCATCCAGACATTCTCTGGTAGATGAAAGAGTCCTAAACTACAGAGCCAAATAAAACTTAAATCATCTAACAGCTGATTAAGCTGGGCCATATGTTTGACAGAGGGCTAACACCCTGTTAGATTCAAGATGGCCGCCACAGCAAAACCACTTTGACACCAAAAAACTGAGTCAGGTTTACAGATGTTTAGCTAAAACTAGATGTGGTAGTAGCTTAGCATTATCCCCAACGCATACATTGAGTTGAAACTGTTTGTCAACAAAATATCTCACAAACCATTCAATGAATTGAACACAAAGTCATCAGATGTACGTCTACAACTGATTAACTTTTTGAGCCAGCTGATTCAAGATGGCCGCCACAACTAACTGGCTGTAAGTGAGTGATGTTTATAGAGATTAGGCGATATGTTGGTGTGGTAGTAGCTGAGTGTCATTCACAACACACAATCTGAGCACAAACAGATCCAACAGGATATCAGTGGATTAGATTGAGCAGAATGTTTTTAGGGTTTAAGTAAAATAGCTCCAGACAGGCTCCTTTATTCTCTTTTGTGTAGTTGCATCTGTATGCTTTAAACACTCGTCCATCTGAATTAATGCCAAAATCTAACTTTAAAAAAAAAAATTTTTATTAAAGTTTGCGAGGTTCAGGGCTGATCTCAAACTCTAGAACATTCTGTTCCGGTCAGTCAACTTTCTAACGTTCTTCAAAGGTTTTCTGGACCAAAGCAAATATAAATATAAAAATACGGTGATAAAGAGCCCTGGTTTTATCAGCTTATCGTGGCAGTAATACGGAGGCTTGGTTTCAGGATTAGTACAAAAGGACAACTTAATCTTTTTTTATGCATCAGTGCTATTAAAAGTAGAAACTGAGTACAGCACAAGCTGATGTTTGGCTGTTTCTGGCTCAATAAGGCCCAAACATTTATCTCTGTCAATATCAAGCTGCTTGTTGCTCCAAAACAAAGTTAGCCCAATGCATTTTATACCCCTCCCCTTGACATTTAACCAACTGCTGCCTCTGATATTTAGCACTCAGGCCTTCAAATGCACGATGTAATCCTTCCTCCTCGAGTGTTATTTATGAGTTGAGGCGACTTGACATGTCGATAGGAACATGTTCCTACTGACGTAAGAAGCTCAGTTTTGCAGATTTATAAACTCGTTTATTGTCAGATATAAAAGCAGATAAAGTGTGAGAGTATCCATTACAGAGCAAACAGGTTTTAGTCCTTCTCTGTGTTCTCAGTAAGGTCATTCAGCTGACGCAGATTATCAGAATTCGTGTGAAACGGGCTGCAGGATTAGGCCCAGAAAGCCTCTTCCTGCTTCCACCCTGGTGTGCATTAAACAGAGCGTTCCATGTGACCCGCAGGTCCCGTTTCCAGCGTGCTCATTCACAAACTGGGCTGCCGGGCGACGGTCATATTGGGTGGAGTCCTGAGCGGGGTCGGCATGACCGCCAGCTCGTTCACCCGCTCCATCGCCGAGGTCTACATCACAGCTGGAGTTATTACAGGTGGGCAGGTTTGTCATGCAGGTGTTGGTTTCATCACAAACGTTCACCTCCAATTACAAGAAAGTTTACTCAGTTTTAAATACTTTATAATATAAAATGATATATTTAATCCAAGTGGAAATATATATGGAAACATTCAGCTCCTTTAGGACATTCTGACTATGACCTTAGATATTTCAGCAATTTATACTTTTTGAGAAATTTCAATTTTCCTAAATCTTTACTGAACTTTATACCTTTTTGTTCTGGTTCTATTTTTTTTTTTTTTACTTTGTACTAATTCCAGATTCAAAAAGCTTCTTTTTGTGTTTTTTTTAGCCTTCTTTCAGACCTTTTTCTGCTTTTCTTCTGCTAATTTCAATGTGTGGTAATTTCAGCTTTTTACTGCTTAATTCAGCAAATGTGTTTTTTTTTTTCTTTGTGCTAATTTCAGCAGTTTCTGCTTCTTTTTTAGCTATTTAAGTTTTCCTACTTTCATCAAGTCAGCAGCTTTCAGTAAAAACACTTCAGCATTAAGCATTCACACTGCACCTTCACAGGAAATCTCTTTAATTTGATAGTTCAGATCTTTAAGTGGGATTTTCTGAATGACTTCAGTTTGTAGGAACAGCTGATCTGAGTGATATCTTTAGTGCAGCATTCACTCATCTTTTTCACAGAAATTATTTTTTGTTTTGTTTTTTCCTGACAGTAAAGATGACACCGTTATTTTATTTTAATTTTTTTCAGGACTCGGGTTCTGCTTCAGCGTCCAGCCGGGGGTCACCATCCTTGGACACTACTTTGTGCGTCGCCGTGCGTTCGCCAACGCCATGTCCTCCACGGGAACCGCCCTTGGACTCTGCGTCCTTCCTGTCTTGGGGAACTACCTCCATACGGAGTACGGCTGGAGGGGGAGCTTCCTCATTTTGGGCGCCATCCTGCTGAACCTTTGTGTCTGCGGAGCTGTGATGAGGCCCCTCCAACCCAAAAGGCATCAGGGCCAGCCTCTAAACCCCAAACCCCCTCCATCGGATCAGGAAACCAGGAAGGCAAAGACCGTATGGAAGTACGTGGCGGCCTCCCTGAGCATGCACATGGCCTTCGATCAGCTCCGGAACAACCGGCGTTACTGCGTGTACGCCGTGGGCATCACCGTCATGATGCTGGGGTTCGTGGTGCCCCTGGTGTACCTTGTTCCTTACGCCACATCAAACAACATAGAGCCAAGCCAGGCCGCTCTCCTGCTCTCCATCCTGGGGATCATCAACATCATAGTGCGGCCGCCGTTTGGCATCATCTTCAACATGGCCTGGTTCAAAGGGCGCCACATTTACGTGTTTTCCTTGGCTCTGCTGGTCAACGGACTCAGTAACCTTATCTGCTGCATCGGGGCCGAATTCCCTGTTCTGGTGATGTACGTCGCCACCTACGGGCTCTCCATGAGCGTGGTGGGCTCGCTGATGTTTACCGTCCTCATGGATATCGTGGAGATGAGCCGCTTCCCCTCGGCTCTGGGTCTGCTGGCGGTCATGGAGAGCGTCACGCTGCTGACCGGACCTCCACTGGCAGGTAAGTGCTCAGACACGAGAGGAGGAACGTTTAGACGTTTAGATTCTTTCATGAGGGGTTTGTGGAGAGGAAGGGGTTAATGAGAATAAACTTCATGGCCAAACAGATAAAAATCAGCTTGCAGGACAGAAACCGACAGATCTGATGATCAGGTAAACATTGAAACAGGTTTTGTTTGTTTTGGTCATTTCTCCTGTTTTTTTTATTGATTTTTACCTGAAAGGACTTTTAATTCAGGTGATGAAATCGTCTCGTTTTGTGAAAATAAATGAGAAACTTTCAAATTAATGGTTTGAAATCTGTTGAGCTTTCATTATTGAGATGATCCTTTTTTCTTCTGTACATTTTCAGCATCTAACACAGTTTTTGTTCTATTTCAACAATTCATACATCAAAACCTTCAGCTCATTTATGCCTTGGGTGCTAAAACTTTTAGTATTTCTATTTCAGCAATTTATACTTTTTCAGCTATTTTGCTTACTTTTTTTTCCTCAATGAAAATGAATGAAGCTTTTTTCAGCTTCCATAAAACCCTTAAAGTAAAAACTTTAAGGGTAAAACGTGAGCACGTAAAAAGTAAAATAAAAGATGAATCTTTTATTTTACTTTTTACGTTCTGCAATTTTCAACCTCAAGTTTGTTTTGCTAATTTTACCTTTTGTTTTTTCAGCTTTCTCTCTGCTCCTTTCAGCTGTTAATTATAACTTTTTAAAGTTTCTATCAACTTTTTTGTGCTAATTTATGCTTCTTTTAGCCAATTTCTGCTAATGTAAGCCATTTCTTTGTCATTTTAGCTACTTTGTATCTATTGAAATCACAAATACGTCAGCTATTTGTGATCATTTCACCTTCTTACTGCTTAATTCAGCAAAGCATGCTCTTTCTGCATCTTTGTACTAATTTCAGCTTTTTGTGCTACTTTTTAGATATTTTTCTGCTAGTTTTAGCTGCTTTATTTCAAATTACAACTTTTTTGTTTTTCTCTGCCAATGTCAAACGTCAGCAGTTCAAATTTAACTCACATTAACAGTTTTGCTTTTAAACATTTTCAGATTCTTCAGCAGCTTTCAGGAAAAACATATCGGCAATAAACATTCACTGCATTTTTGTAGTAAAAGCAAAATATCCAGTTAGTATAAAACTTTAAACTTTTCTGGAAGCAAAATTAAAATGTGTTTTTATTGATCAATGGTCGGTTGCAACAGAAACAGATTAACTCAGAACAAATGAGAGAAAACTTAGTCTAGGATTTTTTCTGCTGTGTGTGTGTGTGTCGTGGGGGGGGGGGGGTGAACCAACTGTTGCTGCCAATCAATCTGGGAAAGGTCAAAGGTCGTTTAGAGTCTATCGTTCTACAGGGTGGAAAACATTTAAGTCAACTGACAAGTTTTCCCAGAAGTGAACGTTCCAGCAGATTCACCCCGAAGGTCAGACTATGTAATACTCAAAATGAGTCCCATTTCAGACTATAGACCTCAGCAGGTCAAAGGTCATGGTTATTAGAAACGGACTGAACAGGTAAGGCTTGTTTTGACAGGTTGCAGAAAAAACAACATGAATTTAGTTAAAGCTTTTTCTGGACCACAAGAGTTCCGAAACCAGTTTGTTTACCCATAATGCACAGCAGCACTTTAACCAAGCTGTCAGCACGGTGGTGGAGGGCTGATGGTTTGGGCTCCTCATAGTCAATGTGTGGACAATGAACTCTTCTGGAGACCAAAGAGTCCAAATGTGAGTCCATCTGAAGTCTGGGCCAAACTGGGTCCAACAGGACCCTGATCCCAAACACAGCATCTGCAACAGAACCGTTCCCGTTGTCAGATTTCTCAGTGCTGAGTAAAGTTGACGTTGCTCAGCCTCACCTTTTTAATAATTAACAAACAAAATCCGGTACGACTCTGTCAGCACAGCTCACTTCCTGCTCACTGAATTTATTTATTTTACCAAAACACAAATCAGGACCCTAAACCTCCCACGTGTTCACTCGTCTTTAGGTAGACGTGTCCCAGCTTGTTCAGGTGGAAGCAGGAACAAGATGGAGCAATATCTGCCTGAAGGGATAATATTACATTTTCCATCTGCAGCTGAACTGTTTTTATTTACGACACTGAAGTGTTCAGATTTAAGTGTTGACTTCTTCAGTTTGTGTGAACCGTGTAGCTAATTAAACCAGGTCTGCATGAATGACTGCAGACTGTTTTTGTTGCTCATCAGTAGCAACATTACTTCCCTTTTTCAATATTGTGCAATGAGGAAGTTGTTTGGTTTAGAAAAAAAGGACATGTTTGATGTGACAAGTTATTTTTGTGTTTAATGTCCTTCAAAGTTAAAGCTTTTATTTAGAAAAGTTAAAATTTTGTTATGAAGCTTAATCTTAAAATCCAACAAAAAAAGGGGTGATGGCTGGATTTTTGGATTTCAAAGGCAAATTAAACACAGATTAAAGTCTATTATGGAAGTAAAGGTTTGTAAATATAAAGTTTAAATTTTGACATTGATGCTATGTGTTTTTTTTTTTTTGTTTTGTTTTTTTTTTCTCTCAGGAATCCTGGTGGACCGCACCGGACATTTTTTCTACGTCTTCATCGCCTGCAGCGTCGTCGTCACCTTGTCCGCCGTCTTCCTCATGCTGTCCTTCCTCTGGCTGGATAAAACGGAGGAGGCGGCGGCGAAGCGCGGCCAGCTCCCCTCTCAGCCCGACCCGAGGAGGCCCGCCACCCACGCCTCCCCCGGCTGCCGGTACCGCAGCGTCCCCACGGACGGAGACAGGGACAAGGCTTCGCCCAACGGGTCCGAGTACATCACCAGCGTCTGAACCTGATCGCCGCACGTCACCGACACTTTGGCTCAAATGACTCACAAAGTTAGCAGCATTCAGCTAACTTTTATTTTGAAAGGCTTACATTGTTTGACCAAAGTTATTTACCAAAACGAACAGATGTGCACTTAAAACAACGATGTGATTGTACTGTTTATCTGCTGCTGACACACAGGAAGTCACCATTATCTCTAAATATATCTTAAAATATTTTAAGCTCTTTGCTAGACGTTTGCTGCAATCATCGCTTTTCTTTCTTCTTTTTTTTTTTGTGTTTTATGAAGCACTTTTTTTTAAAACAGGAACTGGATCCGAGAAAGATTTCAGTTATAAAATTTAAAGGATGAGAATCAAACAGCTTCTGGTTCTCCTCCAAGTCTTAAAGTAAATCCATTTAATGGAAAAGTGTAGCTTTTGTTGACGTTTTTGCACAAACTCTTGAGTCAAAACATGTAGGTAAACCAAAACTAAAGCAAACACAAATAGAATTTTAAGTAATTTATTTAAAAAAAACAACTGGCACAGTATTTATTTGAACTTTATCAGAGTTGATGCACATTTAAAGCCTCCCTGAAGCACAAATTATAATACTTCCACCACCATGTTATATCACCTGCATGAGAAAAGATTGTTTTTATCTGCACCCAGAATATATTAGAGATTCATGTCAAATGTTCAGATTAGATTGGCCGACTGATGAATACCTGAAACAAGGTGACTAAAAATAAAGTATATCAAACGTTTATGGGCAGAATCTTCAATAAAACATTTTTATTAAAAAACTGAGTAAAACGTTTGTTTTTATGAATTGAAACCTCAGAGATTTAGTTTAATCAGTTTTCACGATAATTTTATAAATGAGCTTCAGTATATTTACATTTTGTTGACAGCAACACACAGGGAGGGAAGCTCGGCTAACGTCAATAAAAACTCAAGTTAAAAACTATCGATCCTCTGAAGATCTTTTTTTATTTTTAAGGAAAAGATGATATAAAACGTGTTTACTACTTTATTTATGGCACCTTTATATTTATTAAGCCAAACTCAAACTACAAACTTAGAAAATCACAATTTGTAAAAATTTATTCCAAAATAAAAGCTCTAATCACTCAAATATCAACTGCAGAGTGTCGGGAGTTTTAAAAAACTAAATATTGAAGTAAACGAACATCAACTTTAATCCAGTTAAAGTTTAGTTATTTATCCTCATGCTTGTATTTTTAAAGTCTCAACTTGCTGCAGAACAGAAAACTGAAGCTTCCACACTTTGAAACGAGTATTTTTAACTCGTCTGTCACCACAAATAAAAAATTAATTTATAAAATCTGCTACTTGATCAACTATTAAACTTCAGCTGTTTGATGTTCAAATTAAAGCTTTAAACATGGCCTACATATATGATTCTATTAAAAAAAGGTTCATTGAACCTTAGAAACAATTTGATTTTTTAAGTGATTTTCACTCAAACCTGAAATAGTTATTAAAAAGTTGTGGAATATTTCAGCAGCTGGGTGTTTGTTGAAGACATTTATTTTTAGAGACACAGATCTTGTTGGGTTCATGTTTTTGTCATTTTTTCCTGCATCAGATTTGTCAAACGTCAGAAAATAATCACCAACCTTACAGATCAGTGTGGAGAAATGAAGCCTTGAACTTTTCCTGCACATCAATTTTATTATCAAAAACGTCAGATTTTTGAAGGTCCAATAAACTTATGTGCCAAAATAAAAATATATTTTTAAAATGTATTATTTGGGTTTTATCTCATAGAGCGGTGCCTTTTTTTCATAGCTGGTGTATTTCTAACAGATGACTCACCGCCTCACCTTTTTTCTGACCTTATTCCGTCTGGACCTGTTTAAAGTTTTGACACAATCACTGGGATGTCTCAATAAGCAGCTGAAGTGATGAAAGACTTTCATCTATTCTGTGGCTACTTTTCAGGTATCGTCTGCTTGCGGTGTTAAAGAGAAATTTATTTCTTAGCAGAGGAATTGGCACAGTTCAAATGCTGTTCTTGCGGTAAGCTAATTATATCTTTTTAATAAATTATGATTGAGGGAAATAAATGTTGGAATATTAAAATGGTTGTGTTTGAGTGGATTTGTTTTACCCAGTTTTGCAGTTTGTCATATGAAAACAAATTATCCTTTTAGTGTATATGTGCACAGCCTGTCAGCATAAAAGTTGACAGCTGAGTCTCAAATGATTACTGAAAATGTTTTTAGTAAAGAAAAAATTGAAAAAGTTTATCTTTTATAGTCAACGTGATTAAAACACTTTGATAAATAAAGATAAACAAGTTTGTAGACATAAGTGTTGATTAAAGACAGCAGAGTCATAACAAAAAACACTTTATGAATCTGGTAAATGTTTGTCTCAAAAAATATTTCAGGGTCACTAAAATGTCAGAGTGATGCTGCAGAGCCTGTTTAAAGTGCCTGAGTGGGTTCTACAAATGGAGCTTTTCTTTTAAGAAAAATAAAAATGGAAATTTAGAAAGATAAGATATTTATAAATCTGGTCCCATTGTTTAAAGACTAAACAAGAAAAATCTTAAACTAAATCAAGATTTCATTAGCAACACTTTCAGTAAAACACAAACTTGATGGAGTAAATGACCAAGTTAGTGTTTGGTTTCAGTGTTAATTTTATTATTTTAAGATGTATACTGCTCAGCTAAAAAGCAGACAACAAAACTATTATCAATTAGAAATTATTTTTGAACAATGTGATGGATCCGACTGACTGTGTATTAAATATGTTCTACACAGTTTCAGATTACCAATGTAATTTAATTTTATTTCATATATATTACCTATGAATTTAAAAATATTACAATTTTTACAATGTACACAAATTGATAAAAATAGATACTGAGTCAATGTTTTTTTTATTTCAACTTTTATTGTTTATTGGCGTTTTTATTTTTAAAAATTAACCGGAAGTTGTCCTGTGTAGCGGTTATTGTGCACTGACGCCATCTTGTGGCCGGTCTGTGAAACGACTGAAGACCGTTCCGCTGCCTAAAATTTTATTTTTGCTTTAAATGAATATAATTCGACATAAATGAGGACATCTTTTATTAAACTGTTTTTTATTACCTCGTTTCGAGTTTTAAATAAATTCGAGCCGGGTCTAAATCGACCGAAAGTGAAACTGAAAGTTAGCCACGAAGCAGTTAGCAACAAGCTAGTGAGCTAGCAGTGACCTGTCCTGTGGAAACAAGAGGCGGAAAAAAGGTACGTGAACTATCCGATTAGGGTTTGATCATGCATTAGCAGTTTACTATATATGAAGTTTGTCCAGGTGAGTATTAAACAGTAAACAATCTAACAAACGGGGTTTAAGCTAAACTGTAAATGTAAGAATGCTAAAATTAAAAATGACAAACTTTGTTTTTATTTTTTAGGCTCAAAGATTTTATCTAATTAGTGCTGAAAACTGTTTCTGCAGGAAGGATGTTGAAGATAGAAATATACCGAAATAAAGCTACAAAGAAACGTGTTTAAGCTCCTTTTTGTCTAAAAAAAAATAATCGGTCGCACTATGATGTTGACGATCCCCAAAATCATTTTAAAGTGTTTCACAAAGAAAATATTATTTGTAAAAATGCTGTGTGAATTCTGAATGACTGCTAACCTAAACCTCTAAAGAACTATTTATATTAAAAGATAAAGGCAGATGTAGACTAAATGTTATTTGTTGTTCTAGGATCAGTGTTTTGAAGCTGAACCATCCTCCAGAGGAAAATGAAAGAAGTGATAATCTACGGATTATTCATTATCCTCCTGGATGTTCTTCTGTGTTCGGCTCGGTGGGCCGGGCTGCTGCTGCTGGAGTGCTCCAGCTGTGGTGGTCTTGCAGAATTGTGGCTCTTCGGACTGACAAAGTGGGTTTTCCTCCATGTTTGCACCTCTGCTCTGACAGATGGAAAGCTCCGGACTGTGCTGTGCAGGTTTTCAGCTCTCCTCTGCCTTCTCCCTCCTGTGTTTGAAACCGGACGGATCCTTAAGGCGCCTCCATCTGAGCCTTACTCAGGACCTTCCCCAAACCTCAGCTTGCTCTTTCTGGGCGCAGCGTCTTCGTCACTGGCCTGTGGAATTTGGGAAAATTTGCTCAGCGGGGATAAAAACAGGAAAAACGTCAAACTGGACACTAAACAAATTCTCATGAGGGTGCTGACGTATTTCAAACCAGACTCACTTTATCTGATCGCAGCTTTCAGTTTCCTCATTTTAGGAGTTTTTTGTAAGTTTGAAATACTGATATTGTACTTTATCTGACATTTGGTACCAGTTACTGTTATTCTACAACAAATATAAAACTTTAAGCAAATATTTATTCTTCCTAACAGGTGATACGTACATCCCTCTGTATCAAGGGAAAGTTATTGATATTCTCAGTGGTCAAGAACTTCAAACTGGTTTTGGTTATGCAGTCGGGCAGCTGGTGCTGATTTCAGTTGGAAGGTAGTGAAACAAAGCTGTTTGCAATATAAATAAAACATGTTTAATCGCTCATTTACTGTCTGGATCTAAACGAGTAATTTTCTCTCCATCATGACAGTGCGCTGTTCTCTGGAATGCGAGGAGGAATCTTCATGTGTTCATTGGCCAGACTGAACAAGAGGCTGAAGCATCTGTTGTTTCACAGCCTCCTGCAGCAGGAGGTGCACTTCTTTGAGGAGAACAATCCAGGTGAGAGCATTTGTAAGTGTCCTGTTAATATTTAAGGATCATGTGGGCTATCATTGGAAATATGTTGGGTCACAGGTTGGCTGTTTTGTAACCAACAATATAAACTCATTAGCCAAAAAGGAATTTATTTTAAACACACTTATCAGAGTAAAAAGAAACGAGTTAACAGGGTTGCTCCAATTCTTATCCTAACAGCACAGTTGTGTTTTCTCAGTTTTCTTCAACTAACAAAGTTAGTAACATGTCCTGTAAACGTAAATTTATAATGTTTTTCTCGTAGATGTAAACCCACCTTCGTACATTTGAACATTTCCTGAAAAAAAGAGTTACATCTCTGTTTCTGCAACATTTAAATTTCACTTCATAAATGTAAGAGTTGATTGTCTTCTTACAGGAAAGCTTTCCTCCCGTCTGCACAGTGACGTTGACAGGATGGGCCGCACTGTGGCGCTTAACGCCAACGCCATGGTCCGCAGCTCGGTTAAAACCATCCTCATGCTGAGAGTGATGTTAGGTCTGTCGTGGGAGCTCACGCTGCTCACCTGTGTAGAAATGCCCCTCCTGGCAGTGATGCAGAATAAATATATCAGCTTGTACAAGGTGGGTGTGAAGAGAGGAGGCCTGGAAGGCCAGCAGTTGGAAACCGCTGGGGCTTATGTTTCCTCCTGCTTCTTGTTTCAGGAGCTGAAAGAACAGACTCAGGAATGTCATGCTCAGAACAAAGACCTGGCCTCTCAGACGGTCAGCGGGATTCGAACGGTCCGCAGCTTCAGTGCAGAGAAAGACGAACTGAGGAGGTATGACGTGGCTCTGGACGAGCTGTGCACCATCAAGAGGCGTTCAGGGATCTACAGCTCCGTCCATCTGTTAATACGAAGGGTAAGACGTGTTGTTTTATCTGTCCAGATTAATCACAGTGTTAATAATCCCTCTCTTTGCTCGCACATCCAGATGGTTTCTCTGGTTATAAAGACGATCATGTTGATTCAAGCTCGCAGTCTCATCTCCTCCGGTCAGCTCAGCATTGGAAGTCTGGTCTCATTTTTCTTGTACCAGAAGCCGATGTCAGTCAATTTAAAAGTAAGCAGTCATTAATATTTTACATGTTGGAGATGTAATTCACATGAAATGTTTTTTTATTGATGGAGGATTTATTTTTCACAACAGGAGATTATGTATTGCTACGGAGAGACGGTGTCCACAGTTGGAGTCATTTCCAAAGTGCTGAGTTATCTCGACCGGACACCGAAGTGTCAGAAGGAGGGAGACCTGGCTCCTGAGAGGCTGGAGGGCAGAATCGTTTTTCAGAACGTCACTTTTAGTTACCCTTCTTCAGACAAACCAGCTCTGAAGGTAACATTTTAATACAGTTTCTGTCCTAAACGTTTGCTGTTAAACATAAATAGATGATTTTTTCCCTTGACGTTTCCTCCTCAGTCCGTCTCGTTGGAGCTGCAGCCGGGGAAGATCACAGCTCTGGTGGGTCCCTCTGGCGGTGGAAAGTCTTCCTGCGTCAGCCTCCTGAAGAGGCTTTATGAGCCTCAGGAGGGTCAGATCCTGCTGGATGGAGCTCCGCTGCACTACTACAAACAAAAATACTTTCATCAAAAGGTACGTTTTACTGTGTCATTAATAATTTAACATCCAACCATGGAGGAGTTCAGGTATCTGAGTGCATTCTTCCTGAGTGATGGGAGGATGGAGACGGATCAGAGCCTCATCCTCAGTAACGAGGGCGTTCTTTCAGTCAGTTGAATTAGAACCTGAGGCTCACTCGAAGGCGTCCCAGATGGATAAAATCTTAAGTTTCAGTTTTGACAATGAATGTCAGGACTAATTTAAATGACTTCAACTTTTCTTTTTTGTTGTGCAGGTAGCGCTGGTTTCCCAGAATCCTGAGCTGTTTTCTGGTTCTCTGAGGTCCAACATTGAATACGGTCTGAAGGACTGCACTATTGAGAAGATGGAAGAAGTTGCAAAGAAGATCGGCGCTCATGACTTCATATCAGAAATGGAGAACAAATACGACACCGGTACAGGACAGTCTGTTTTGATTGGCACCAAAATAAATGTCAGCGTTGGATTCATAAACTTGAAGATGTTTCAGTGCCGAATTGTAAATGTCCTCACATGTAGAGAAACTAAAATCTTACTATTTTTTACAGATATAGGTGAGTGTGGAGGCAAACTGTCAGAGGGACAGAAGCAGAGCGTCGCTGTAATCCGAGCTCTGATTCAAGACCCGCGGGTCATCATTCTGGACGAGGCTACGAGCAAACTGGACGTTAATGCAGAGCAGGCGGTGAGTTAAAAAAAAAACTAACAAAGAGAGACTCCCGGAGCAGCTGAGAGCAAACACGAGTGGTTTGACAAAATAATTTATTAATCTTTTTATTTTACTTTCAACTGGCCCAAAACAACCAAAGAGTTTGACCATTTTGAGTTCTCTGTCTTCTTTATTTTGTTTTTGGAGGAGCTTAAGATGAAAGCAGAGAAACATGTTGAACAAAAACACCCCAGAAGGAGCTCAGACATCATGTTTCTTAATCTTAGATCAGAAAATAGCTTCTTGGAAGGATGACAGAACCTGCAGCTGCTACACATGGTTTCATTTTCCTCGACAAGCAGGCGCAAAAAGAAGAGAGCATAATTGTTAGAGTTTTTATATTTTCAGCCTTACATCATTAAGTCCTTGCTTCTCATGCATGCTTATGTTCTCTGTAACATTCCTGCCCATGTCTGAGTATGCGAAGAAAGAGATTGCAGATGCCACATTCCTTTTTTCCTCTAATAAAA